>KZ805369.1:0-177096 GCA_003073855.1 Periconia macrospinosa
GGCTACTCTGCCTTTGTTTGAAGCTGATTTGTTTGAAGAAAGGAGCTTATTTGATCACAGATTTGATCAAACGATTTACTTGTTGGGAACACTGGCCCCGAAGAGTATGCAAACCAGGTTGAAAACGAAGCAGAAACTAAATTTCTGCCTAAACATCACCTTCGCTGGCTCTCACGACTGCTAAAGCGACAAGACCTCCATGCATCCAACAACGGGACCTTGCCGCATTGCAGCCATGATAACTTTGTCAAATTCCTAAACTTTGGTTCAAATTCCCCGCATAATCCAACGACAATAACACTTGCACAACTCGCATCACTCAAGGATCTCCCGAATGCCATCTTCCTCTACGGCCAGCCATGCCCACTGTGGCTAAAATGCATCGGATCAAAGTTCGAAATAAAACCCGATTTCTTCGCGTGGCACATGGAACAGACACTAAGAGATGCGCCCGAACCACATCAGCTATTCGGTACTTTAGCTTCCAATCAAGAATACTTACGGTTGAGAATCACGACCACGGGCTCACGCAGACCGAGAAACTCTCACACCCAAAAGCCTCTTCATCATGAGATCGAGAAGTTTCGGGTCCAGATAGCGGAGAGATTCAAGGAATGTTCGAACGAATTGCGGGACCCTGACGCAATCAGACCGGGCGATTCGATACTGCGAGATTTCTTCGTCTACGACGAAACTGATTTCTCTTTTGAACAGTATATATCCATTTATGTGAAATCATTGAATTCTCAAGCAATAGGTGAATGGAGCCCCACAACTTCAAAGCAAGAAATTAACAAAATAAATCTCGCCAAACACTAACCCGCCCCAGCAATTGTATGGTTCGATATGGGACACTCATTCTCCCACGGCCTCTACGCACCCGTCTTCACCGCACTCGCCCACTCAAACCCCTGGACCCCCAAACTCTTCATAGCACCACCCATATGCTCCCTTAACTCCACCTCAAACACCACAAACACTCCGTCTCTCTCCCACGAACTCAGCAACCGTGAGATCAAAGGCTCCAACGAGTCAGTAGTAGAGCTCTGCTCGCGGTACGGCCATCTGCTCGACCGCCAGATAGCACAGACCGACACGTTATACGCGCTCCACCCCCTTTTCAAACTCGCAGCCGCAACGGAGCAAGGGTTTCTGAGTCTGCTGGACGCGAGGTTGGACACTGAGTTTGAGCCTTCGGTATTGAGGGAACGCGAGTTTAACCTGTCGACGTTGTTGCATACCAAGAACTCGCTGTTTCGGCGGATCGAGACGTTGAAATCGTGTCTATTGTTTCTAAAGCGGCATGACCGGCTACAGTGGGCTACGACTTCGACGTCTGACGACGCGCGGACGGTAACGAGGACGCGCGAGGATATTTGTATGGATTTTGAAGAGCTGTTATCGGCTGCCGCGATCCTTTCGAACCGGTTCACGGAGTCGATAGCGTTGATCCAGGCCGTGACTACTGTCAAGCAAGCCGAACGAGCACTGGAAGAGAGCCAGAGCCTTAAGAGCCTGACGAAGCTGGCGTTTATTTTCGTGCCGATGAGTTTTGTGACGAGTTTTTTGGGAATGAATGTTAGGGAGTTCTCCGGGCAGAATAGTCAGAGTATTTGGTTGTTTTTTGTGGTTGCTGTGCCGCTTACCGTCGTGGCTTTTACGCCTTTACTGCCTCGGCCGAGTTTTGATGTGGGGAAATGGGTGAGGAGGTGGAAGATGGGGAGGTTAGAACGGGATATGTCGAGGGAGCAACAGTATAATGTTTAGCAGGTACATCACGAGGTTCTTAAGTATTATGGAATCGTATCTTATGGGGTTTGTCGCACCTTAGGATTGGCGGTTGACAGAAATTAAAATCCGGATTAAGCGTTAACAGCATACCGAAGGTACTTTAAGAGGCTGTTTAACAATTGTCGCAGAAAACCACTGCCCTTTTGGATCTCTCGAAACAAGCACCCCCCGAATCACTGATACAAGGACTGAAACCAGCTCGGATTAGGACTTACTATTGCCCTAGTGAATTTCCTTTGTATGAATACTATTTCATTTGCATGATAAAATAGATAGTGCAATCAACTCTTATTTCACACTCAGTATTCGATTCTTACTCCGCATATCCTTCGACAACAATGTCTCAAAGTAGAAAGTGCGGTTAACGCCTTTTCCTAAGCCCAGCCAAAACCCGTAGTGTATTTAACAGGCCTTTAATTACCCTTCACATTTTGATTCAGTCTGTTTACTTTTAACAGCCTTTCGTATAGAGAAGCGCTACTACCTACCTAAAAGCTCACTCGCGGGAGCCTAATAATAAACAGATCATGTCCAATAGCGGTCAGGCTACATCCTCACTATCCACGTTATGAGCCTACATTGCTTTAATCTATCTGTAGGAAATCAAAAAACAGTAATCATAAATCGCCCTAAGCTCTATCTTTTATTATATTCAAATTCATTATTTTAGTTACTATAATAATTGAATTACCAGCGGTATTGACAAAGTCGAAGAATCCTAAAAACGTCCTCGGCGGAGACGTTCCAGGCACAAGTAGCTGAGTGCTTGCATCAGAAAACTCTTATTGAATGTATACAAGCCTTTTACTCCACTTTTTATTAATCACAAAACTAATAAGGGGTTTTAGTAACTGTGCAAATAGTGAATTAAGATTAAATAGATGTTTGACTTTAATTATTCTGGGATTCGGCTTGAACTAATAATTTTATTAAGTTTATACCAAACTACAGTAGTAAGACATAAAAGGAGAAAGATTTTAGTCGAGTCGCTTACCAAAGAATCGTTTCAACTGCAGATTGTTTAGCTCGATGATGAGGTGATTGAGGAGGTGTCGATTATTGGAGAAGGGCTTGCGTGGGTTCGTTGTGTTACAGAAGAGTCTAAAGGGTAGAAAAAGGTAAGATATATTACAGTTAGATCGTGAGTAGATTTTTTCTTCTCGTGCAGCACTGCTTCTCATTTCTCTAGCATTAAAAGGATGTGACATGTTGCTTCACATTGAATCGCTGGGCTATACCAAATAACCGATCAATCTACAATCTAGAAAGAGGATGGAAAAAAATTTAGCAGACATCTTCGACCTCGAGATCTTCACCATCTCTTGGCCCCAGATCAGAGCGCAACGTGCGGTTAAAGAGTTCCTTCAACATCTCAAAGCATACGCCGGACAAAGCGGCGTCGTATCGTCCTTTGCTTAATTCGTCGCGGATGAAGGCATCTATTCGCCCAATCCATTAGACATACGGATGAAAAAAAAGGAAGAAAAGGGGGGAGAAGGAGAACTCACGCTGCGCCCAAGCCGGTTCATACCACGAAAAGATGACCCCCTCCTCATGCAACCTCTTCCGAATCAAATCCCTGCCTTCAGCAGGAACATGATTATCCAACTTGCCGTGAATCATAACCAACTCGGCTTTAATCTCGCCACACCTCTTCAAGCTATCGTCGCCGCCCTTGCCTAGCGTCCCCGAGTGGATATCCGTCGCAAAGTAACACACCGCCGCGGAAACCCTGTTATCTAACGCGCACCGAAATGCGAGATGTCCACCTAGACACATCCCCGTGGCTCCAATACGTCCATTGCACGTTGGTAGTGAGAGCAGGTGGGATACCGATAAGGAAGCGTCTTCGTCGTAGGCGGAGACTTCCTTTTCGACTTTCCACTTGTTGCCTGCGTCGGTGCCGGGGACGTCGTAAGCGAGGGGCTCGTGGGATGTAAATTCGTGGTAGGAAGAGGGCGCGGCGACGATGTAGCCGTGGGATGCGATTTGGCGCGCGAAGCGTGCAACGGGGCCGGTCACTTGGTAGATTTCGCTGAAGAGGACGACGCCGGGGAATTTTGCTTTTTTGTAGTTTGGGATTGTGGGGTGGAATGTGAAGATTCCTAGGCACGCGTTAATGAATATTTTGCGTTGTTTATTTACTGTATGGCCAGCAGTTCCTGGCCATGGATGGGATAGTAGGAGTGGTAAAGACGGACGGGATATGTATCCTACTTACTCATATCACCGCCCGCCTTCGTAGGCACATCGTGATGAGATTCTGTGATAAGCATATTGGGCGTTCAAATTCGAGCTTATGCGGCAATTGCGTGGTTCCGGTGGTACTCAGTACGTGTGTCGTTGGAAAAGAGTGAGGCTCGGGTGTAGTCTAGTCTGGTGGGGGCAAAGTGAGGATGGCGGGGTAGCTCGGACCTTGTTTATAGTGGGGTGGGGTGGATGCCGGTTGGTTACGAAGTACTGACCAAGTCCAACGGCGTGGCGGCGAGGAAGGGGTCAATAGAGGGGTAGATGAAGAGGCATTAGAAAAAGTATATTTGGAGGAATGCTTAGTTTTGCTTATGGGATAATTGGACATGAACCAAGACCACCTCCTTCCGCAAAGGGAAAGAGGAGGTATTGATGCTTCATACCTACCTAAGTATGTAGGTATGTTATTTGCATCTTTTACTTAGAGCAGTTGTAGACAAATCAGCTTGCAACCCCAGACTGCGATCTTGTATAGAGGACGAAGATAGCACTGATAGTTAGATAATGTCATCAACTACATCACATTGCAGGCCAACGATTGAACAAAAGTACTGTTGGTCGATTATCTCTCAACATATTGCCTACTGACGTACCCCCTCAATGCAGGGTATCTTTCCGTCCCACCTCTTCCCATTCCATATATGCACCTGGCCAGCCCCATTGCACCCAAAACCAACTAACGCGTCAAATGGCGTCGTGATATCTCGTTCGATTGAATGCAGTGGAGACCGTCATGCACCTGTGGTGATCGCAAATGCATGAAAATAAAACTTTTTTGTGTAAATGGTAGACCCGCCAAAAGACAGCTAGAGAAATCGTAAGATGTCAAGCCGCTGCAGGCATATTCCCACCTCCCCCTCAAACATTGATCCGCTCGTAAAACAAAATGTATGCTACTTTGTTGTCCCGCACGTTCTCCTTAGGGAGGGGTGTTTGTTTGCCGGCAGAATTAGGCGTCGCCGTGCCGTTCATTAGACCATTCCACTTCTTGCTGTTTGACTTTTCTGAACCATTGACCTTGCTCCATCCACCCTTGTCCGGCTCTTCACCATACTCTCCGATGCCAATCTGCTCATACATGTTCTTGCTCTTGCTAGCGTTATTCTTGTGTTGTTCCAGCGCTGCCGCGAGCACCTTGGGATCCTCCTCTGCACCCCCTTCTGCAACTTCATCCGCACGAATGCGACGGATGACGGTGTCATCCATGCGGACCCATTCACGCCCATCCTGACGACGCAGGTCCACGGTGTAATGTCCACCGCTTGCGTTCTTGCCGTGGTGATAGACCACGCCGGTAAGGCGGTACCGAGGAGGACCACCGCGGACTCCGAGTCCGCTCCGCTTGTGGGGGGCAAAAGCCTCCTTGGGAATCTCCAGTTCAAGTGGATATCCGATCTTCTTCCAAATCTTCTGCGGCCCATTAGCGTCATAGTGGAAGCGCTTTAGATGTAGAATCAACACTGGCGGCAATGTTTCAATGAACACCTGCTTAGTGGAAGCTCGGCCACCGCGTGTAGCACTGTCCAGGGTCTCTAGGTGGGTCATGCCCTTCAGCGCGTCCGCGATGCTGTTGATCTCGGGCGAGCCAATGTCAAGCTGCAATGGCTGATAAGGCTCGAGCGTGACTGATGGTTTCTCGCCCGGCTTGCGATACTCGGATCTAATCTTGCCACCAAATATTTTGGTGACTGGGCTTTCTATTTCGATCGCACCAGATGACTGGGTAGTGGAGGACTTCTGCTTTGGGCCGACCTCAAGCCATCCTCCCTCGACTGATCCAGAACGTTCGCTCTTTGGTGAGGATGCGTTCTCGGCAGCAGTTGCCGATCGAGTAGATTTGATAACCTGTACACATTCGTCGTGCAGTCCCGCTAACAAAAACCCCAAAAACTCCTCAGCATCTTCCTGTTGACCTCGCTTCATGTTATCGAAGCGTGGGAGACGTTTGATCACGTCATATACGTATTCAGGGGTCAGGGGCTCGCCATATTGCTCCAACTCATTGTCCTTGAGTCGAAGACGGAGCTGCTCAGACGAGGTTGCCGAATCAATAACCTTGAAGTCACGCATAAACATAATCCTAGCACGTGTAAGCAGAGTACCATTAGTGAGGAACAGTGGGCAACTTACATAGCATCTACAAGGGGGGTCTCAGATTTGAAGCTATGCACAGCGCGCTTCGCAACCTGATCCAGAAAGTCGTAAAATGGAACACAAAACACAAGCATTTGAAGGATCTGGAATTGTTAGCAGCTGCAAATCAAGTGTGTGGTGGTGATAAGCTTACAGAATTCATATAACACAGATTGCCCGTATTTACAAGACCACGGGGCTCGAGAAACGAAAGCTTTTTGTCAGATTCGACAGAGAAGGAAGCAAGAACATCACCCAATGAATTACTAATAGGAGCAGGTGGGCCGTTAGTGGGGGAAACAATGCCGTTTGTTGCAGGAGCCGCTGGTGCAGGCGCCGGTGCATTCTTTCGCAATAGGGCAGCCCATGAACTGGGCGCCGCCTTGGGTGCTGCGGGAACTTTGGGTGTCTCTGGAACACCGTCACTAGCCCCTGGCGCGGATTCAGTGCCAGCCTTGGGACTCGCGTTCTCGGCTGCAGCTGATTTGGCTGATTTTTGAGTCGCAGAGGTCACGCTTGGAGGTTTGGCAGAGCGAATAGGAATCAGGGGAACTGCAGGCTTAGTCTGGGAGCGAGCATGCGATGACACCGGAACTGAGGGCTTAACAGGGGCGGATTCGGTAGCTGATGCAGCTGCAGCGTGGGTCAAGTCGTTCTCTGAGGGAGGATGAGAAGTAGAGGGAGTGTCCACCTCGGGCTCCGAGATGGCAGCACCAGTGGATGCCTGGGAGTCCTCAGGTTCCTCCATCTGTGCCTTCTCAGAGTCGTCCACAATTGCTTCCTGCGCCCCCTGCTTGTCCTCGATGGGCTGTTCGCGTGATGGTAGAGCAAGGCCTTGTTCCTGGGCCTGTACCGGAGCTCTTCGTCGGCGCTTCTTCTGTGATGCTCGTGGAGGGAAGTCATCCCCGTCGAACGATTTCCAAGGTAGATTAGGGTAAAATGGGAGATATGTGCCTGGCTGGAGGGCTGGTGTTGAGACGACAGAAGACATGGACGGAGTGGTTGGCGGAGGAGGAGTGGGTGTAGATAGATTAGCGGGAGGCGACGAGGAAGCAACTAAAGCAGCTTGTGAATGAATGGATGGCGTTGAAGGTGCCGGCTGTGGAGTTCGGTGCGGTGTAGGCATCCTCTGGGGAGCGGGAGGTGTGCGAGAATGCACAATGGGCGGTGTTTGACCCATTGCCCGATTGACAGGAGGAGGCATAGGAACCATGTGCGGGTGAGAGGAAACGACGACGGGGGAACCATGGGGTTGAGGCTGGGGCTGGAATTGACGAGGAGGCATCGCATACTGATGTGGGTGTGGTTGGTGGTAAGGATTGTACCATTGCTGCATGTGCTGCTGCATCTGGGGTGGGTAGGGCGATGCATGAGGAGGGCCATAATGCTGAGGGTGATGATAGGCGGCATAGGGATTGTGATGGACAGGCGAATGGGCCTGGGGAGGCATATGGTAGTACTGATGGTCGGCCTGCCGCCTGCCCGGATGATGAGGCCCGGCAGGCGGGATGTGAGGGCCAGGCATCATGGCGGCGCGGTGTTGCCTTCACAAAGTCGGTGCCGGTAGAGACCAAGCACCAACTTGTGAGGCAACGGAGAGAGAGCCGGAGAGGAGAGGAGAGATGGCGCGCAGAGACGGTCACGCGACCCGGCGACGATGCGACGATGGAACGGAGGTGGAAGCGGAGGTGGGCGCGGCGGGCGCGTTGATATTTATTTGCTGGGGTCCGAAGGGTTGCGCGGGCACACGGCCAGGACAGCGGAGGGCAGATGGGCGGCCGCTGTAGTCGGGCGAGGGTTCATGGCCTCAGCACGACATGATGACGAGCAGGGAGGCTGCCCGTGTCGAGGTGAGGATGGGACGGAAAAGTTGTTGGGGGGAGGTGGTGAAGGGGAGTTTTGGGGTGATCTTCTTGGGGCGAGCGATGGAAGGAGTTGGAACGAGCTTTGGGGTTTATGTAAGCAGGCAAGGCCAGCAGCCAGCTACCTATGTATTACATACATCAATAGACGTCGGGACTTGAAGTACGTTACAAGCCAACACAGACAGCAGCCAACTAATCAATTCTTCGTTAGCAATGAATGGCGATTGGAAGCAAAGAAACCGTGATATATGGGCGTAGGCAGGGAATGGGAATGCATGTCGGTACGAACCTTGCAGAGATTTTCTACAATTTTAAAGAACTTTGAATGCAGTCGAAGAAGACTCGAGAAATACAAAGAGCACCACGAGTATCCGGGTGATATAATAAGAACGATAATGGCAACTTTGTCTCTGGAACATATTTTGACGGGGGCGACAAGTTCCTGTCCTTTGCTCAAGACAATATTTCAAATGCATTACCCGATGCGGACAAATGACTCACGTGATGAAACGTCCGTGCATATCTGCTCCGTCATGCCATGGTCAAGGGTGGCCAAACGTCTGTGACTCTTCTCTCCCAAGTCCATCCCTTTGGGGAATGACCTAACCATCACCCAACCGCAATTCCCCTGTACCACTGCTTCGTCTCGTGAGTGAATGTTTGGGGCTTCGTTGCTTTCAACATTCCTTCCCCCTCTACCAACTCTCCCACGCCGCTCAAGCTCCCTCCCTCCTTCCCTGCCACCCGTTCGTTCATCTAGAACGCCCGCCACGAGGGCTCCATCATGTCGCTGAACCCGTCTGCCGTTCCGAACCCGTCCAAATCCGCCACCGGTTCTTCCTCGAACCAAATCTCGCCTGCCCAGACGCAGCCCAACTTCATTGCAAGTGGTGATAGTTACGGCCAACGTCGAAGTGGGGGGAGCTTCGGAGCGGGGGCAGCGACACGATCTGCGCCTGCGCCTCGGAATAATCAAGGTGCCAGGAAGCAGAACAAGGCTTCGAAACGCTCCCGGCAGACGGAGGAGGATGTCATTGCCGAGTCGGTGAGTTAGATGTATTACTTTTGAGGCCGCAGTTTGCTTATGCCACGCAGCTCAGCATGCGTCCATTCAACAGCCGGAAGGGGCAGACTTCCATCACCCACCTCATGAACTTCAGTTTGCCTCCCCGCCCTCAGAACAACCACTCTCATGGTGGCTACGGAAGACACTACCGCCGGAACCCAACATGGGGCATGGGTTCAGGTTACCACGCGTCTGATAAAGCAAGGTACGTGCTACAGTGCAAGTTAGGACGAAGCAGCTGCTCACTCTCACAGATATGTTCATGCAAACTACCGCTTCATCGTAGATCCGCGTGGCGATTATCGCGCTCAAAGCGTCGACGCCGACATCCATCTGGACTGGAATAATGTCCTACAGATTTTGGCCTCTGCACAATCTCAGGATGCATCTTGCCCCATCTGTTTAGGGACTCCGGTAGCCCCTCGAATGGCGAGATGCGGCCATATATTTTGTTTGCCATGCTTAATTCGATATATGCATGCGGAAGACGACGGCAAAGGGTTGCCCGAGAAGAAGGCGCGATCGAAGAAGTGTCCACTTTGCTGGGATTCCATCTATATATCCGAGACACGTCCACTACTATGGTATACCGGGCAAGAGGGAGAGCCGCCGAGGGAAGGTGGCGATGTTGTTCTACGCTTAGTCATGCGATCGGCTGGGAGCACGCTGGCGATGCCCCGCGACGGCGCCGATGCTCTTGGACAGGACGAGGATATCCCGTGGTTCCATGCTGCCGAAGTGATGGATTATGCACGCGTGATGCGTGGTGGGGAGGACTATATTATTGAGCAATATGATGCCGAAATTCGTCAATTGCAGCAGCAAGAGAAGGAGGATGAGCTCATGTTTGGGGAGGACAACATTGAGTGGGTAAGGAAAGCCATTCGCTCTATCAACGAGGCGAAAGAGAAAGCCAAGGGCATTGGCAACCCTCCTGCGTCGGCATCAAAACCGGCTGAACCGAAAATAAAGAAAGCCACGATTGTCTTCCACGAGGACGATTCGGCTGCTCCTGATATGTATCTGGTACAGAACGCGTCCAAGTCGGGACAAAGTCTGCCCTCACACTCGCATACACCAAATGTGGAGGTGCCTCCTACCGACGAAGCCCACGCTTCGTCCAGTGCAAGAAAACTGTCCGTGTCTTCACACTCATCGAGAACGAGCCATGGCATTGGCTCAACGATTGCTGAAATAAGAAATCGACAGCAACATGACAGCAGCCATACACCGTCAGAGTATTATTTCTACCAAGCGCTTTTGCATTACTACCTCTCCCCCTTGGATATCCGCATCCTAAAATCGGCGTTTGGCAATTTTGCTACCTTCCCCTCCACAATATTACCTCGAGTAGAGCGCGTCTCAACCGGCCATGTCGTGGATGACGAGCTACGGAAGCGCACGAAGTACCTAGCGCATTTGCCCTATGGCTGCGAAGTAAGCTTCCTTGAATGCGATTGGACCGACACAGTTGCCCCTGAGATTTTGGAACGATTCAAACCTGAGATTGAAAGGAGGAGAAAAAAGCACACCGATAAGGAGTCGAGAGAAGAGAAGGCTCGCCAGAGAGCGGAGAAGGCTGAATACGCCGAGTTCGCATCTGCCAGGAGAAAGCGACCCAGTATATCGGGCCAATTTTCAGCAGACGACTTTCTGCCTTTGGCTACCAACAGTATTCCCGAGTCTAGCACCTCTGGAGATGCGGAGGCTATATCCACCTCACCACCATGGCCAGTCCGGAAAGGTCAAGGCTTTGCATCTCTAGCCTCGCCTTCCACCAGCCCATCCGCACCACGTACCGTGTGGGGAACTGCTGCTGTAGCCGGCGTGTCTCCCGTTATCGCGCCGCAGCAAACGGGGAATGTCGACGACGGATGGCTCCAGGGTTGGGAAAAGGATTTGTTGCAGGAGGAGGAGATGATTGCTCAAGCGCAGGCCATGTCGCTAGGTGAAGAGGAGACGCCAAAAAAGCAGACAGGTGGAAAGAAGAAAAAAGGGAAAAAAATCACACTGATGAGTACAAATGTCAGGCGTGGCGCTTAAATCTAGCTGGAAAGGCGCAATCGTTGCGAGAGCACACTCTATATGATTAGGATATGGAATCAATATCATGCAACTTAAGTAACCACGTTGCAAACTGCTGTCGATACCGATGGTCCATTTCAGACGTTACAATCATATTCCGGAAACTGCTCAACGCGTGCTATATTCTTGGATAGGTATAACCGCAAGGCTGTGTTGTAGGCGTATCTATAAATAACTTACATCTGCAGTCAAAAGATGCGCTGTTCTCATGAAACATGCTAGCAGATAGCATCCCAACAAAGTGGCACTCTACCTGCATGCAATACTGACCGCGAGTCCTGTTCAATACGGAACTGTCTCCGTTCGGTGCTAGGAGAGCTCTCCTAGCCTAACCCGAACTTAGGATCCTCAAACACTTTCCGGCTTCAGCATGCTGTAACCCACCAAACCCCAATCCAGCAAGGCAAGCTTTTATAGCGCTGCCTGGATATTGCTTACTGCAACATTAGTCTGCTACTCGTCCGTGGGATGCACATTTGCCGTCATGTCAAACCCCACGCAATCGCAACCCAGACCCAGCATACGGGGTCTTCTGCCCAGTTCGTCTCCCACGAAGTCACGTCATTTCGTTCAAGTTTTGTGGCTGCCAAGACAAGCTGTTTAGGACTCGCCCTTACGCTAGTCGCTTCGGCATACTCCAAATACAGCACCTTACGGTTCCCCACCTCCAACTAATTCCCATCTGCCATTGATCAAGGGGTACGCTTAGATACGCGGCTCGAGGGCCGAAGCAGGATTCTTTCAAGATGCGCGATCTATTGCTTCACCAACGTTCATACAACGAGTTATTTTAATGTACATACTACTCTCTGTCAAAAGTGTCGAGCAGTAGGGGGTACCCAGGCCAGTCAATGCCGTGGAAATCGCAGGATCTGATTAGATACTATACCTAGTTTTCACCATCTCAGGATTACCCCTACTGCTCGATATTTACAGCAGAGAGTAGTAGAGGCTGTGCAATACGCGGAAAAATCTAAGGTGGGATAGCTGAAGGTGATTGCTAGACGAACAACTGAGAGCCTCCTCCATGTATGCGTGAATGCTTCCGGCGACGTTTGTTACTATGTCATGACAATGTAATACCCATATTTCCAACAGACGCTAACCTCATGATAGGGTCAGTACGCATACCATTGAGTCGAGCCGAGAGAGACAAACTTTGCCTAGTCCGTTGTTGTTGCTTGTATTCACACCACCAATGTTCGCCTTCTAGTGATGACTAGAGAAGCAGCTAACAAAAAGTAAAAATGAGCCTCGTCTAAGGAATGAGTATATAACCTCCTTTAATCTCCCATCCTATCGAGTCTTTCCATCATCCTTCAGATCACCCAGCAATTCTCACAGTCGCTTCATTCTTCTACTCACTTCAATTCATTCACTTTATTCACTTCGTTCACTTCACTTCATTCACTTATCTTCTTCTTCACTTCGTATCATTCGTTAACCCCTTACCAAACCTCACAAAAACACCCGCAAAAATGTATATCCCCATAACTTCCGTCCTCCTCTCGTCCCTCTCCTCTACCTTCCCCTCCTTCGCGCCGTCCGCCTCCGGTGGTGTCGGCCTCCCCTTGTCCTCACCCTTCCCATCTGCCCCCGGCGCTGCAGCCTGCTCCAATAACAACACCAACATCCAGCGCTCCTTCAATATCCTCGCGGGTAACAAAGATGCCCAGAGCTTCTGCGAGAGCAAGTATGGAACTGCTACACGTTGGGCTGGTTCAGGGAGTACGGCCGCAGTTAGTGTGCCTACGCCTGTTGCGAGCGAGGGGAGTGGATACGGGGCAATCACGGAGAAAGATAACAACAACGAATACGGGATTGTGAAAAAGGAAAACAGTGTATATGCCAGGACCGAATCAGACAAGAAGGACCAGGTGAAGGAGTAAGTCCTTTCCTTCCCCCACACTCCGCCCAAGAACCCGCAACACCAAAGATGAGAAATATTGATAACAAAAAAACAGCGCCCTATCCCGCCTCGCCAACTGCCGCCCAACTGACGCCCAAGACTTCTGCGCCTGCAACTTCCCCGCCTCGACAACCACCACCATCGTCTCGCAAGGCCTCCCTACCTCCATCGCTGCCGCCAGCACGTGGAAGTTTAGCGGTTCTGCATCTCGATCTAGGAGCGCGACACAGGGTGTAGCTTCTTCCGAGTATCGGACCAATGGGCCTGCGACCCGGACTTCAGCTGTTTTCCCTTCCAGCGGCGGTCCTTCAGCGACTTGGGGTTCAGCTGTTTTCCCTTCTAGCGGCGGTCCTTCAGCGACTTGGGGTTCAGCTGTTTTCCCTTCTGGCGGCGGTCCTTCAGCGACTTGGGGCTCATCTGGCTTTACTACTGGTGTTTCTGCTACAGAAGCCCCAACTTTTTCTGCTTTCTCCTCTTCTGCTTCTTCCGTTTTCTTCTCTGATTCCTCTTCTTCTTCTGTTTTCTTCTCTTCGGCTTCTTCGGCTTTTACGGCTTCCTTTGGAGGGCTCTCCACCTCTAGTATCACGTATCTCCCGACTACATTCCCTACTACCATCATCTCGACTGGTCTTTTCGGACTGCCGAGTACTTTGAGCAGCGTGACATCGACGAAGGTTACCAGTGCGTGGGCTACTGCGAGCAGCGCGGCGTGGTCGGAGGGTGCGAGTGCGTCAGTTCCTACAAGCAGCGCAGCGTGGTCAGAGGGTGCGAGTGCGTCAGTTCCTATGAGCAGCGCAGCGTCAGTTCCTATGAGCAGCGCAGCGTGGTCTCAGGGTACAAGTGCGTCAGTTCCTACGAGCAGCGCAGCGTGGTCGCAGGGTATAAGTGCGTCAGTTCCTACGAGCGCAGCGTGGTCGGAGGGTACGGGTGCGTCGGCTACTACGAGCAGCGCAGCGTGGTCGCAGGGTACGGGTGTGCCATCTGAGTCGGCAAGTGATTATGTGAGTTTCCTCTTCCTTGTGGGAGTAGTTTTTCGAGAGATGGGATCGAGCTAATGTGATGCCGTGACAGACTACGTATCACTCGGCCTCGGGCTCGAGTGCTGTTCCTACGTACGGTGCGTACAGCGCGGTTTCTACTGGGTGGTAAGCAGTTCCAGGGGTTAGGCTTGGGGGAAGATTTTTGTGGTTGTGGGCCGGCGGGTAGTTGTGCTTTCGTCACTTTCTTTAAAGATGTAGTTATAGGTTTTCTTTTTCGTGCATGCACGGACGGATGGATGGACGTTCCTTTCCGTTTTTAATAACATTGAATCTTTCGACTTGCTTTAACACCACTGTTCCTCTTCCCGACTTTCATTCACCCCATTTTTTTCGCTTCTTTACTTTCTGTAACACTATTCTCTTCTACAGTTCTTTTTTTCTTGAGTCATATTGGCTACATACACTCCTTACTCCACCCACTCCTTCACCTTACCCGTACAACAAAACAATCATTCCTTCGACCTACTTCGTCTTTCTTCTTCTTCCTTTCCTTCCTTTCCCACATTTCTATCCCCCATTTACTATTCTCTTCCCATTTTGTATTACCCCCTTAAACTTACCCTTCCATTCTCTAGAGATGTATTTTACCAACGATTTCCTTTCCTTTCTACTATCACTCTTTCCGAGCGATTGTTTATTTTATGTGTGGCTCAGAATACGCCGTTGCGTGGCTTCTTTCATTCTTTGCCCCATGGATTTATGTTTTTATGACAATTTTGCTTTTGGTAGGGATATGTGTATAGGTATTTATGTTTGACATGCTGTTTTTTGTAGATACACTGTGTGGGAATGTATTTATGTGCATATGAATTCTTACTCTCCATTTCAATTCCATCTTTATAGGGTTCAACGGCCAATATTTTCAGTATTTGTGTTGTGTGCAGAGAGGAAGTCACCAACCTCACCCAGCGCCTCGCACACCAAAGACACCGCAAAATCACAAACCCAACTTATTGTCCTTGGACACTAATAAATGATGTAAAATAAACATAGATCGATAATCAAGACGCCTTTTTAAACCTATCTAACAGATTAAAACCTCAAAATTCGATGAAAAGTTTTTCGCCAATACGCGGCTCGGTTTTAGTCTCCTCGTCAGGGCCCTCAGTTTCCTTGCAGTGGTCAACGGTACCGAATCGGGGGCTTGGGATACTTGCCTAATTGGGAAGGTTTACTAGCTCAGGATCACGTGATCACATTCTGCGTCCAACATTGATCATTACATTCAGATATCAACACGCTTAGATGTCCGTTGTAAAAGGTCAGTATGTACAGGATGACCTTTGATTGTTTGATATGGTCTTGAGTCGACGGATAATGCGCAGAAATGTGAACAAACACATTGATCATTGATCAATGTACATTGGTCCCTGTACGGAGCTACGTCCCTCGCACTACGAGACAAACATTATACCTACCGGGAGATATTTCACAGGTTTTGAAACTTAAAAAAAAACCGAAGAATGCAAAAAAGAGAAGTGAAACACGCGAGTAGCTGCGACTGGTTTCGATCCAGTGACCTCCGGGTTATGAGCCCGGCGCTCTCCCCCTGAGCTACGCAGCTTGTTTTTGTGTTTCTGATTATGGAAGTATTCATATTTTAAATTAATATATACTATTCAAGAAATATCGAAAGATTTAGAACTGCAGAAATAAGTGTGTGTGGGCTCAGGTTGTGCGAAATCGCAGGTCGAAGGAGGTGACTCATTCACTGTCGTGTGAAGGAAAGGCAAACACGGGGCACCGCCACACTAAAAGAGCTAGCTTTGCATAGAATGATTGTGAATACTTTTTACGACTTACTATTGGGGAAAAGGACGTCGAATGGGCAGTATAGTGTCACCTGGGACGGTGCACGATGGGGCACATGTACTCTATATGTGGAGTCTCCCCTATCACACTTTGTGCCCGCGCATGTAACTCAGCAAAAATGCTTTACTCAATTACGCATCACGTCAAGGTGAGACAGTATAGTTGGAAGCAATGAATGAGTTGACATATTGAGGGTGTTGGGACAGTTTGTTATAGCAACATTTGAACTAAATAAAAAATAAATTCCAGGCACTTTCTAACATAGGATCCCTATATCATTCTGCTAAATCAAATCAAAAGTTTCCTTATCCGACTCAAATTTGTCCCATGCTTCGAAGTTACACCTGATCCGCGAAAATGACATGACGCGCTCATATTGTTTCTCTCCCGCCGCATCTGCGCTTCGTTTCAATACAAGACCCCACATCATCCAGCTTGAAGATTTCTTCTCTTTGTCGGAACCTTCATCATCCTCGGAAGGAAGAAGTTTGTCTCGTTCTCCATAAAGAAAGACCACAAATATCTCCTCTGGTAACTCATACTCCTTTTTCTCTTCATCCTCAGAATGCGTATTGCTAGCGAATGATTTGGATCTAAGCGCCTCATACAAGAACTCTCGTTCGCTCTTGCCTGCCTTGAAAGAAAAGTCCTTCAGAAGCATTCCGGAGATATCCTTTTGATTGTCCTTTGTAATATTGAGACGCATAAACGGCGCGCTAATAGCGAGGCGGCCTCGTTCGATTTCGCCAAAAGGAACCATGGGTGCCACTGGTATAACTTCTGCTCTTTCGACCTTTGCGAGTTGAGTTGCTTGTTCAGAGGGACCGCTTTCATAGAAAATGGCATCATCTACCGACGCCCAAGACCATGTGGGTGCTCGCCATGTTTCTGGTCGGTGTGTGGCGGGCTTCGATGTTGTCCACAAAAGATCACGGATCAAGTTCGAACGCCATAATCCCGCAAGATAATCGCTCTTTGAAAGTCTTGCAAACTCTGCGGCTATCGCGGAAATAGCTGGGAATTTGTCGACTGCATGCGTGAGAGACCTGCGCGTGTAGGTTCCTACAATTCGATGCCACAGATGATAAATGTCGCTGTTGTCAGGTTGTTTCTTTTCCTGACTGTCTTCCTCATCATTGGTGTCTCTATCGAGGTTGCTTAGCGCGATCTGAAACTCGCGACGGGTTCGTTCCATTTCGTTGTCGTCAAACGACCAGTCTTCAATGCCGCCATCGCTATGCGTCATATGCTGGCAGAACCACATGACTCGGCTCCCAAACATGAGCACTCTAGGAGCCAGAATCATCTCCTGCATGGTCCAAGCTCGCTGGTTGATCGGTTCCTGGAAAATCTGATACGGGTTTTCCTCCCTCACGTAAATCGTGCCTTGCCCTCCTCTATCTACGTCTCTATTCATTGCGAAAATTGGTAGTGGGACAAGGTCGCTGGGCAGTTCAGAATCTGGATGTTTTTCGCAGCGGCCCAACGTCCCTATAAATCCCGTAGTACAACTCTGCGTGCTAGCTGCGATGGTAAGAAACGAGTTCTTATAGTACTTGCTCATGTTGCTGAGCTCTCCGTGCTTGTCTTCTAAACTGTCTTGAATCATGCACAGCGCATCAACCCAAATGTGCTTGATTCCAAGGCTCTCCGTAATGGTGATTGCATCGGCAATGGCGGCTGGTAACTCATTGCGCCTTATACTCCGTGGCTGGAGTCGGTCCCTGACGTTGGATATTGTCGTCATACTGTTGTTCTGAGGATTTGGTCCCCAGCAGTAGCTCAGTGCAACATATTGACCAACTTGCCCTCCAGTCTCGATCAAATGCACCGTTGAGTCGTCGGCAATTTCCAAAAGTCGGGTAGGTAGTGGCATTTGTAAACTATTGCGTTGTTTGCAAAAGGCGTGGCTTTTCTGGCATTCATCCAGCCAGGAATTTATAATCTTGAGATTCTCGTCCCCTCCTCGAAATGTCGTAAGTGGTTTTGTCTCGATCAGTTCGTGTGCTGGATCATCAGAGAGCGAATACAGCTCCAAGACACACTCTGGTGTTCCGTGTGACATATGAGCTGAGTGGAAGAAGCTAGTTATAGTATGGGATACTCCTTCTTTCTTTCCATGAAATACCACCATCGTCGGTGCGAAATTGGTACTGCCTTTTTTCCCCGTTGTTAGGCTTGGTATGCGGATTGCCAGTTTATCAAAGATTCGAGTTTTGAACTGGACACAGGGTTAGTAACTCAATTCAGGACCTACGATTGTAAATATACTTACGTCTTGCCCAACAGGTTCACAATCTATTGGAAGGATTTGCTCTCCTGCTTCTTCTCGCCACTCTATCTTCTGAAGGTTACTTATAACCTTTTCAACATCCTCTGTTATCTCCGTCTTGGAACCTTTTGCGCAACATCGAACGCCTTCGTTGCCTAGGAACAAACTATTATGGCGTATATGTGTGAAAGCAAATAAACGAACGCCGACATAACAGCAGAACTGGCATCCTGCACGGAGAGCCTCTATCAGTACTGGAACTTTGACTTTCCAACTAATTTTGTACTTGGTGAAATCGGTTACATTGGCTTCCATGTAGTAGAAAGGAATGTAAGGAGGAGGCCTCAAGAAGTTCATTTTCACGCTGAGATCAAAACAGCATGGACAGTGAATTCCTTTATTCTGGAAACCGGTCTCAAGCCAGCGCCGGAAAGGTATAAGAGGCTCGATAGTAAGGGCTTCTTCTGGGTCGTGCTTCGGGAGGAAAAGGCCATGATCATCATCAATATAAGGCTCCTCGGTCTGCGGGTCGTCGTAGAGTGAAGGTATTTCACGAGACAATGTGAAAATATTTTCATTCACGGCATCCCATTCATCTGTATCCCTTTCACTCAAATAAACAACAGCAGGAGGCTGAGGGCTTTGTCCACGCAGAGACCCTAGTATAATCCTGGCGCGTGTACTCTCTCTGGAGGGATAAAATTTGACTGTACGAAGCCCAGCAGATCGAGGCAATGGAACCGTTCGTGAGAGAACATGAATCCCAGTGGTCATTCCTCCATTTGGAGGAATCGTATCGGCGCCTCTAAAGAGCTTTACACGCCATACACGCAAGACTTCGGAGCTCATTGTCACGTAGGCATGTGTATCGGTCCAAGTAACGGCGAAAGGTAGACTCTTGATCAAAACTGATCCTGATCCTAGGTCAAAACCTTGAACCATGAGTAGTCTTGGTTTGCTCGAGCATGGGTCTTTTTCGGATAAAGCGACAGTCAGATTTAGAGCATACAATTTGGTGCTGCTTTGGATTGTCGAATCCTTTCTGGATGTGAAGCGTACTACATGAATGTATTTTCCACACGAAGAAAATTGAAGGCTGATAGCGATGGGAATGCATTTGTTTCCACTTGTCTCTGCCTTTTCATTGGAGTGGAAAGGAATTTCGTATGTGAAATACGTATTCTCGTTAAGATTACCGAAGAGAAGATGGCGTCCATCGAGCGGGTAGATAATGAGCGGCAGGGTCGGGTGTATGATTGGCTGGGAATCATGCAATACATCTGCCTGCCGTCGAATGTACCGGAAACATTGGATCGTGGAAAAATCGCCGGTTGAATCTTGAGGACTCTGTTTACACTCCGCCACAATCTTTACTAATGGTGGCGCTGTATGTTGGGATATTCTATCCTCCCAATAAACCTTCCTCTCTCGAAATATGAGAAGCGCTTTCGACAATAGATGGTTAGGGTCCTTGCACCAGAGTCCCTTATCGAAACAGTTGTTACATAGATCATAGCAGTCCTGTCCGCTACCGCAGGGAGTGCATTGGTAATATGCTGCTTCTTTGAAACCTAGGTTCTGGTAGTCCATATTCACAACACTGTTATAGCATCTGTCGCAGTAACGATAGAGCGAGAATCGATGCAACGGTCTTTCGCTTTTCGTCGTGTCGGGGTCATCCTCATTTTCGGATCCAGAACTCTCATCATCCGCATCAGAATCTCCCGCAGATCTCATGTTTCGCGCCTCATTTTTTGTGACTCTGGTACGCCTATGTCTACGTTTGGTAGAAGTATTCGAGGCGATACTGGACGCAGAGCTTGAGCTTGCAGTGCTTTGATTGTCGTCATCTGACCCTTCAGAGTCATCTTCATTATCGGAGGACCGCCAAGGATCATTATCAGAACTCTCATTGTGGAGTTCATCATTGGAACCGGTGACTTCACAATACTCATCTGCTGACGACACGAAGATTTCGGAGCCTGAAAGGCTCTCAGCACTGGACGTGTCAGGTTCACTTTCTGATTGTACCGGTTCGACGGCGTCGCTTGGTTGGTCTGTGCTCTCAACAACAACATCCTCTTCCTCACTTTCATTCGGGTTGGATTCCTCGGGTGGCGCAGGTGGCGCAGGTGGCGCAGGTGGCGCGGGCGGATGTGGAGTGGCGTTCTTTGTCGGTTCGGCCGCAATTTCCTGATCCTTTACCGCAGGATCGACATGTCTTCGACAAGACCGAATGGTCCAAGGACCGTGATGTATGATATTGTCCCAGTGCGATGCACCATTCCCCATGCTCGTTGAATTAATGGTCCACGCGTCTCCATGCTCGCGGAGAAACAGGCGGCGGCCAATACGGGCTGCACCTCCATAATCAAACTCGTCGAGAGCTGGCACCTGCGGCAAGGAATCCGGGGTTGGGATCAAAGCGAAGCTTCGGTTCGCAGAAGAGTCGTAAAAGTCTAATTGTGTCCGTCTAACATCAAGACCCCGAACCTCTTCTGATAGATAACGTAAAGGCACATTGCGGCCATCAATATACCAGCATTCTCTGCGCAGGGGAGTGTGGTCTGCCTTCGCAGAGTCATCTTTGGCGCTGCTTTGAGTTGGTATTTTCCAGACCGCTATGCGCTTCCCGTCGTCACTTATGGAATCGTAGAAACGGTAGCTTGGTTGGTTCCCTTCGGTCGAACTCGTTTCATGTGAAAAATCAAATTCCAAAAGAAAGCTACTGTTTTCTTCAATCGTTGAGCCGTGCATCTGAAGAAAATTATGCTTTCCCAAAGCTCCCCAGAAACATTGCTCGATGTCTCCACGAAGGTTAGAGCTCCCCGGCTCCAGGTTGAGATGATGAGACCATTCCCCTGCAAATTGCCGATAGCCATCAACCAAAGATTTCATGGCTATTTGACCATCAAGGGTTTGGGGAATGCTGATATGTGAAATCTGTGGACGGAGAAGATCGCCCTTGTCCTGAAGACTGCGATTGAAATGCCGATGGAGCCGGAGACTCTGAATGCGGGTCACCTGTAGGAATTTTGGAGAGGTCATAAGAGACCGCGTTGCCTCTAGTAAGAGGTCGTCTAGATCAGACTCATCCACATGCTTGTGCCAATACTTTGCGGCGTAATTATAGAAATGGTCATTTGCTGAAGGTTGTGTCGTTATTTTGCTGTATTTCTCTTGCGACAGATATTTGAGACAGGCCAATGTGATGATGTTTGGGCCAATCTTTGTTTCGCCGTCCACGGAGATAGGTTCCCGAGAGCGCTTACGCAAAAACTCAAAAATAAACGAGTGCGATAGTCTGAGATACCCATCTCCATCCTTTCCCTCAGTGGGAAAGTATTCGATAAATGGTGCTAGTGCGCTTTGAATATTTTCACCGTTCGGTAACTGAGTATTCTGGAAAGTAGCTCGAGTAATCGCTAATGTATCTTGCAGTTCCCGTAACCTGAGAGGCCGCTTCGAGAATGCTGTCAAGGATAATATGTCCCTACAAGGGCTGTGTTAGCGGCATATATGCCATTCTCAGCGTGGGATCATGGAGACCTACAGCGACAACGACCTATCTCGTTGGTTCGGTTGGTCTGTTGAGTGATGCAGACGTTCCCATTGGCTCTCGGCCCATTCATATTTGTTCTTCGGCATGCTCTCTATAAACGATCTGATGGGGGCTTCAGAAGAAATATTTTTTTTCTGGAGCAGTTGTATAGCGAGAGTAGCAAACAGAAAGTCACTACGAGCTGCTTCTCGCAAATGTCTCATAAGTTCTAGCCGGCCCGCTTGAGAAACTGTTTCACCCATTACTTTCTTAGAATGATGATCGAGATAGCTGGCAACGTCCGCGGTGATTGCTTGGCGGTCCATTGAAAGCTCGAGAGCTTTCACGTCTTTCATCCACTCGGCGATAGTTTCTGTATGTCTTGAGCTGAACCATAGTCTTACTGGAGTTCCTTCGTTGCTATTGGCCAAGTCTCCCAAAAACGAGAAGACGGAATAAAAGTGCTTCGTTGCCCTTTGAAGCTTGACTTTATTCTTCTGTGACTGAGCAGCTCCCTCGGATACAATCAGTTCGTCGATTCCGTCAACGAATACAAACACAGACGAACATTGCGAGGCGAGTATCCTAGCAATACTTTGAACTTTGGAAAGACTGTTACTGCCATCATCGGCTTTGGGAAGCACGGATAGCACTTCTGCGTCCAGGCCTCCGTGATGTTTGACGACATGATTCAACAACTGCAAAGCCAGCTGCGTCGTGAGATGATACTCGGAGCGTGGTTGATCAAAAGCTAGCATCAGTTGCACCACAGCCGGTTGTTGGTCGCTCTGTCGTATTCGCTCTGCGGCTAGTGAGCACAAGACTGATTTGCCGCAGCCTTCGGGACCTGTGACCCAAACAATAGGGCTCGATTTTTCCGACGCAATCCAGTCACGAAACGTAGCTTTTTCAAAAAGCCAACGACCAGTCCCCGGGTGGTGTTTTCGCAGGCTCCTCTTGCAGCTTTCAAGATTGATGTGGTCCAAGGTTCGCCCGAGTGCAGTGCGTAGCCGAAGAATATCCAGAGGGTCGTACAACATGCGTTTCATGCCCGATTTTATTCGTTCAATAAGTATCTTGTAGTTCGAATCATCTCTACTTAGCTTAGAGATCGTTCGATGATCAACTGCTTCGCAT
The DNA here is from genome assembly GCA_003073855.1 of Periconia macrospinosa. Lineage (NCBI taxonomy): Eukaryota > Fungi > Ascomycota > Dothideomycetes > Pleosporales > Periconiaceae > Periconia > Periconia macrospinosa. The sequence continues at coordinate 22,902 of KZ805369.1, forward strand.
GATACCTCTACCTCATGCTCCAGACCAGTGAACTGTTTTTAAAGTTAGCCGTATCTCGATTGAAGCAGCGTTTACTTACGGTCGTAGTAGAATTAATGAAAAAGCTGTCATCTTTTGCCGTTGCTGTCGTAATGTTGAAGCGATAGGCGATATCTTTGAACCTTACGCTCAGACCGGTCAGCGCGGCGGACCACACTTTCCATTGGCCTTCGCTTCCTGCGCTCGAGGTTCCTTTTGATATGTATTCCCAAGTCTCCCGTGTTAATTCCTTTTGTGGTGTGTTGAGTAATACAACATGTTTGGTTTTTTTCAATGTGAAGTCTCCCTCCCCCTCTTTCAAATGCGAAATGCAAAGGGCCTGTAACTTCATTAACGGGGTTTTTCTATACACAATTTGAGGGGAGGTTAGAAACTTGCACTCTGAATCACGATACCGCCAGTACCATGCCCCACAAATGTCAAAGGAACCTGTGTCTAGAATACAAGTTTAGTTGACTAGTTGATTGAGGAAGGTAGGACAAACCCACTCTGTCGGACATTTTTGCAAATGTCATGAGTGCCGTCCAAAGATTTTGTCCGTGGTTAAATACTAAACCACCCTGATAAAGTCCATCAGACCTGACACCACTATCATTAGAATCGTAACCAAAGGCGAGAATTCGAGTATTCTTCAAGTCCAATGATAAATGCTCTGCTGGCCAGCAGACCCCAGATTCGTCTTCCCAATCACTGATTGAGCCATTGCTGATATCGTGAACGAATACAATGCTAGAAGAACAATGGGTTAGTGAACGGTAGATACGTAACTCGAGTACAAAAAAAACATACTCGTGATCATGTGTGGGTGGTCGCGTTCCATCTGGGGGCCAAATGACTCTGAGGCCTAAGAAGTCTGTATACATTGTGACTATTCACACAATCAAAAAATTAGGCATGTATAGACAATTCAGAGTGCTGCGTAGTGTTGTAGAGGGTACATGCTAATGATGGGGTAGGTGCACGAGTTAACGATAAATCAGGCTTCCTGTGCTAGACTTAGCGGAGACTAATCCGCTCCCCGCAGTGTCATATCAGGCAGCAGACCTTTCATTCCGATCTAAGAAAGGAACTCATTCAGTGAAGTTGCGGTTCTGCGCCCGCCACTAACGAACCGGTGAGATCCTGCCTTGGCGGACAGGGATAAATGTGCAATTTTTGCCACCATGGTACCCTTCGACCATGGCCAGTTGCGATACGCCCTCGTGCGAGTTGCATTGCGAATTGCACAATCTAGTTAATGGGCCTGGCTTACACTTGCGTTTTACATACTAGTGAACCCGCTGCGCCTACTGACTTAATGAAAATCCCCACTTATTTAGCGGCGATTGTCTTACTTGTGCTTAGCTGATCTGCAGAGTACAGCTAGGCAACACTTCCCTTCCATCTATTTTTTTAGTTGCCGGCCTCTGCGTATACCTGGTGTTTTCACGCAAAATATTATGTCATGATATCGAAAGACTTCTAGTCCTCCGATTTCCCTTTCCCACACTTCACCTACTAACAAATCATGGCTAGCAAAGAGGGTCGAGAGCGACTGGCTCAGATCGGAAAGCAGATCACAACTGATGGCCCTCACAACGTGTTTGACGCTTCACAGTTCAAACTGTTAGTTGAAAATGATGTGCCAGCAAGTGTGATTGAGAAATTACAGAAAGAGTTTGGCAACAATATGTCTGGTGGTGAGTCCAATTGTTTTATTCGTCGTATCGCTTCGAAATTCTGACAGGACTAGCCATCGATAAATTTCGAGAGACGGAAAAAAAGCGGACTACAAAAGCCGAACCAGAAATTGATCCGAAGAACGCTGGCGAAGAAAACGAAGAGGCCCAGAAAGAAGTCGAGATCGATAATCTCGGTCGTAAACCGTTTGTCATAAGGGACCGATAGTGAGTCTTCATTTTTATTAAATCGTATCACCCAAACCAAGCTGACTGATGTTACCCATAGTTGGGACAAGTACGTATATTCTGCGCCCTAGCCTCTAGATCTTAAGCCGGAAGTTTTGCGCCATCCAGTCAGCGCACAATTCTCACAAGTTGTTAACTTTTTCGCTTTTTTGCCCACAATCCAATCCAACAGACCGCTAACCTTTCGCACTCCGTAGGAATAAACGACAATGGGTCATCCAAAAGCCCACAAAGAAGAAGGGTGGATCAAAAAAATACAAAAACTGCGTCATCTTTGTCCGCCGCGACTACGATGAAGACATGCTCAGTTTCACAACAGCATTGATTATATCAGGCTTGGTCCTTCGAAATGCTTTGAGAAACATTTTTAGAGGAGCAGCCGGATTTGGGCTGACAGAGAACGAGACCACCGAGGTCAGTTGGATGTCACTTCCGATAGAACAGGAAATCTAAGCTGACAAACGTTTACTAGATGACGCCGAATTTCATGTTCTGGGCACGCTCCGAACTTGAAATGCTGGCGGAGCACTATCAGAATGTCAATGACAAGCAAGCGACGTTCGAGATCAACGCTGCATTGAAGTTCATAGAGAGCGAGTATGAAGATATGATCCCAGTCCTACCTTCTCTTCTCCCCAACTCCATCACATTCGAGTATCTCTGGGCCATTTTCCCTCCGGACTGCTTAGTTGTGTCGACGCATCCGCTAGGGTTTGAACGCATCTCGTGTGCTCGCAGCCACAGCGTTCAAAGAATAGAGGGCGTAATCTATCGCGTATTGAATTGCGAGTACCTCGCATGGGATGGGGCAAAAGCTGGCTATATGAGCCAAACATTAATGGTTCCGATATATCAAGGTGTAAAGTTGATCTCAGAGCTACCATGTATCCCATTACAATATCATCCGAGGCGTGACGCTATCATTGAGGAGGTATTGAAGCGCAGTTCCAAGGCTCTAGAGTATTGGCAGCCAGGCTATAAACATGAAGAGCATCATGGAACTGGACTTGCGCAGGTTTATGATAAAGTTGAGCCTTATCCAGTACGTTCCCCCATCATCGATTGATTTGGTGGGAATACCGCAACTTACTGCAGTTTAGTTCAGTTCGCGCGTCATGATAGATCCAAAAATGATGCAGCAGATGGCACCTGCAAACAAGGTTTTCGCAGGTTTAACTGCTCTGAGTAGCATTCGCACGGCCTCGAGAGTCTGCTTTTCAGACATGACATCCAAGGAGGAGGTAAGCTATCGCGAAAAAATGATTGAATGCAAAAATAGTAACTTGGATTTCTAAGCATCCGAAGATATTGGAGGCTTTACTCAAGGAAGCAAGCTCCGACTCAACGAAAATTGAAGGCCGAAGGAGAAGACCATGGGAAATGAGACATACTGGAGAGAACGATGACGGTGGCCTTACGAGTTCAGACAGCTCTTCATCAGTACCGGAGCTTTCTGAAGAGCAAATGCTAATTGTTTCTGGTCTTCTATATGGCTACAGCCTACGAGAGGGCAAGTGGGGTACGTTATCATAGCCAGCTCCAGTTTTCAGGACAGGAATTGACAAACCGATAGGTGCTTTTGCTGTGGATCGAGTTTCACCAATCGAATGGAACGGGTAAGCATTTCATTTCACTTGTTTGGAGCATGTGCAGAAAATCTGCTTCAAAAAAGCAGTCCCGCAAATAAAACGCATCAAGAGCAAACTAACATTGCCTAGAACAATCTTCGATTCCCTCGTTATGGATGCAACACTCAAAGACACCATATTCCGACTAGTAACGGCTCACAGCCAGGAGTCATCTACGTTTGATGACTTTGTCAAAGGGAAAGGCAAAGGTCTCGTGGGATTATTCTACGGACCTCCTGGGGCGGGGAAGACTTTGACAGCAGAGGCCATCGCTGAAACGACGCAGCTCCCACTCTACTCTGTATCTAGTGGTGCACTTGGCCATGAGGCGAGCAAGATCCACGCAAACTTGGCTGTTATACTTGCGTTAGCCAGTCACTGGAAGGCCGTATTGTTGCTTGATGAAGCAGACGTCTTCCTGGCCCAGCGCACGATTACAGACATTGAGAGAAACGCTATCGTTTCTATCTTCCTGCGAGAGCTCGAATATTACCAAGGCATTCTTCTTATGACCACGAACCAAGTAGAAGTAATAGACGAGGCTTTTCAGAGTAAGTGATTCCTTTTGTTACCCAACCACCAGAATACGCATTTTGATTGACATTAACATCTAGGTCGTATTCACATCTCTCTTCAATATCCTGGTCTCGACGCCGCGGCGCGCCTGAAAATCTGGCAGAATTTCATCATCAATGCCCGAAAATCTGGAGCGGTTGATGTAGAAGTCACTGAAAAGGAACTTTCCAATCTGGCTGAGATACCACTCAATGGCCGACAGGTACGGAATGGAGTAAACCTAGTTTCAAGATTCCAGTTAACCAAGACCATAGATCAAGAATGCTGTCAGCATTGCGATCAAAATTGCAAGCACCAGGACGTCATATGCTATCACAGCCGACCGCCTAAAAGAGACGGTGAAGCTGTCCCATAACTCGAGGATGAAGTTGTCGCAATAAACATGTTACTGTCTAATCCTTTTGAATATGTCGTTTTCTTTACTCCTATAGTTTTTAAATAGGTTGCATAACAGCTATGAAATATGAAAAAATTGAGCTATATCAACATTCAAGAAGAGTAATACACCTGTTTTCCTCATTGTGCAGAATTGGTCACGGTGTCGGTTTAATGGAAATTCGCAGCAACAAGTATTCTTCCGGGCCGCAAGGTGAATGCTTGACAGCTATTGGTCTATATGGTAATTCTAAAAACAGAGGCTCAATGCCAAATGCAAATGAGAAGAAGAAAAAGGAATATATACAATGAGGGTGCCGCTGGAGGGCGTTTTTAGGAGAATGATCGAAAGAATTGGTTTACATCACTCTTCTACTCTTAACCGGAATCCTTAAGGATTTAGCAGGCAGGAGGGTTCTCTCCACCGAAAGCCTTCCTCAAATAGTGAACAGCGCGACCATATCCAGGAATGAGCACGTTTCCCTTCTTATCCTTGCATGTTGCAACGGTAGTCGTTTTGAAAACATATCCGACCTTGATGTTCTTTCCCTGAGCGGCATGGGCAACGACACGAGCTTCATAGGTGTTACCGTTCTTTCGGACCTGGCAAACGTAACGGCCTCCGAACTGGGACTTGTTGTCGCCGTGCAAGTCAGTGAACGCCGCGGGCCATGTTGCCGGTCCACCGATACCGCCGGTTCCGCTGGTCTTGATTGCGCGGAGGTATTGAATGATCTCCTTTTCGGCGTCTTTGAGAGGGTCGCGACGGACGAGGTCGGCAGCCTCGGCGGCGGCCTCAACTTCGGGCACGGGTGAAGCCTCGCGGGTTTCGAGTGAATCGAAGGTCACCTCAGGAGCGACGCGCTTGGCCAGAGCCTCGTCTTGGGCGATGACGCTGCGTTCGATAACACGTTGGAAAGGGATGGCACTGACGGCCGAGGCGCAGAGAAGAAAGATGGAAGCGGCGTTGCTGAACTTCATGGTTGCTGATTTGGTGTAGAAAAATAAGATGGTGAAAAAGTATAGAGGAAACTGTTGTCTAAAGAAGGTAACGTAATGAATGCAAAAGAGTGATGGTTGAGAAGATTGCTGAAATATGCTGTATGGAATGGAGAGAAAGTTGTGTGCGATGTCTATAGTTTATATATTTTCGAAGTCGTCAGCAGTCTTGCAACCAATATACCACTAAGACCTTTCGGAGTAATGCTTTCGGATGCTTTTGGTCGTGCGAGACCCTTTTGGGATGCAATTTGTCGACTCGGTTGAGCATTCAATGTTCTCGGGAACCGGCACGCCTTCTGACGTGTGACGGCAAAATGCCCAGGATCGTACGGACCGTAACGCCCTTTTCATCAAAACTCCAAAAGTAATATTATTAAATCATCTGTGTCTACGAAGTACTTTGCGGTAGGAATTAGTGGATATTTTACAGTTTTCCTTGCGGTATTATATTTCCTTTATAGTAGAAAGATATTGATTGTATCCCTATCTCTGAGGTATACGCAATATGAAAGTACCCTCTCTCTTTAATTTAAAAAGGCGCAGTTTAGATGCTTCATTCTAAAAAGAATCTGTCATTTGCTTAGTTAAACAAATTGGTCACTAACCGACTGTACCAGAGCCTAAATATATCGAGGAGAGGAGAAGATTATCCTAATTTGTTTTCAATCGCCTTTGTATACGTAATTTACGAGTAATGTAATTGATCGCGGATAACCATACGCCTCTACTTTCTAATCCTGGTGGCTGGTGTCCGCCTTCAGACTGCCAGAAATTCAAGACATCGGAAATAAGCCTACGTGCCTGAACTCGATGGCCGTTCGCAGAAGCTTCACGCGACTTAAGCCACAGCGATGTACGTCAGTGTTAGCTCCCGACTATCCGGATCAGCAATCAAGTTGATGCACTGATCTGGATCAGGAATCCAGTGACCATCCTGATCAAATCTCTGAATACACAATAAGAATATTCTTCATATGCAGATTCCTTAAGTGACATTCTTGAAAGCGCCCTAAAAAATATTCGCATGGAGTCAGCCCCATAAATCAACTCCACGAGTTGTGCGCCTATTCCGGGGCGAAAAGCTGATCAAGCACAGGCCAAGCAAATGGTCAAGATCAAACCGGACTTCCAAGTTCGGTTGACTAGTAAATAATCTCCACATTCTTATGCACAGCACAGACCAATTCGGTGGCTCAGCGAGGTCCAGCGGATACAAGAAAATCCTACAGTGACATACAGGTGCGCTGGGGCTTTCCCCGGAATATACATGTATTATTGGAACAATAGGCAGAATGATCAAACAGCAGGGATATAATGTAAGGAGTGGAAAGGAAGCCAACACCGTAGCAATCAGCGCGTCGCAAGGTACAATTTGGCCCCTCTTAGCGGTGGCTCAATCCTCAGCCCCTTGCTGAATTGGCTTGTAAAGCTTTTAGGAATCTAGACCCCCAGGGTACTGTCAAATAGACGTAGCAGAGTCTACAAATCGCCAGATGCTTCACGTCATTCAGCATTACATGATCTCTTAGTAAGCGCACGCTAATTCCTCTTACCTGTGTATGTTCGATTGACGATTGCGGAAACACGAAGATGCCATGAATGAACCCTGCTGCGCTTCAAGTAGGTCATCCATTTTACACATCCAAGAATACCTACTGCTACTCGGTTGCACGCATGGCCCAACCATCGACAAGGTATATTTACCCCCCATTTTTGTTCGTTGGTAGAGCGACAATTATTTTACACCCTTTACTCCCATTTTGCAACACGGCCCGCTAACCACGATGTGCAGCCCCTATATCAAGGGGAACATATTAACGCTCAAGATACAACACCCGGGCAGTGAGGATTATCCTTCAAAACCACATGGTTACAACAGAGAGTTACGGGCCAAGATTATCAATGTCATCGAGCCATCAACAATGTCTGTAGTTGTCGAACTTGAGCTGGAGCCAGAAGACCAGATTTTTTCTACCGAAAGGGTAATCCTGAAGGTCTATGATCGTCAATTCTCTCTGGAGCTACGCCAATTTAAGGATATGGGTCTGGCAACCAAGGCTAGTGAGGAACAATACGCCACTTTCCTACGCCAAGGTTCGATGTCCCAGTTCCTGGAAGACTATGCGGAGAATGGACGCTCGGCTTATGAAGAATGGACTGTACCTCAACTAGAGGCCTATTTTCATGTCCAAACTGCGCAGATGCATGATGTTGAGGTTGAAGTATACAATCGGCTTATCAACCTGCAAGGCGCATATATCCCAAAACTCTTGGCGGATGTCCGAATAGCCCCACAACATGCTGCAACTGAACTGGAGGCGAGCCTGATGGAGTACACCGAAATAAGAGGTATTATCGTAGAACACATCCCCGGTTTTCACCTTCTCGATCTCGTGAAAGAGACGCCAGAGTCCGACTGGCCAGTGATATGCGACCAAGCGATCGACGCAGTCAGAAAAGTAACCGATCAAGACTTCATCAACCTCGATCTCAACACCGGAAACATGCTTGTCCGACGGGGTGAAGAAGAAAGTACATACCAAGTATTTTTCATAGATTTCGCCCTGTGCCGGTTCCGCGAGGCTTCCGATTCTGACGAGATGTGGCGCGAGCGTAAGCGCCAAGCTGACGAAGAAGGAGCTGTGGGGTACCTCCTGGCTGACTGTATCGCGTATGCAAAAGGGAAGAAGGGGAAAAAATACAAAGGAAACCTTCCTCTGCCTTGGGTTTATACACCTTCGTCGCGGTTCGATGGGGAGTATATTGAGCTTCACACTGAAGTTCTTTAGCTCGAAAATAAATCCGAGCTTTCTTAGTAAATTGCAAGTCCAAACATGCATCTCAGAAGAACTACTGTATATGTAGTCCTGATACCTAACATTTCGTCTCAATCTACCATTCTGTGCTTGTTTGAACTAGCGCTGCAGTGCTCATAGCATATGGCTACTTTATCCACCCATACGATTATGAGCTAATGAATACTCAAATATGGGGAGATACATTGGTCTTGACATGCTGCTACATATATGCATCTTTTTATCCGCTTATTCCTAGGAGTTCCTCACATTCAGAAGGTCTTTTAGAGACCACAAGAATTTTATATAAAGTTGCTCACTAGAAGTCGTAAAAAAGAGTATATTTAATATACATTAGGAGTGAACGCTTACCTACTAAAGAACTAATTCTCTATATAAATATTGTGTTAGACTATATAATTTAAGGTTTTAATATCTATATTAAACGTAGTAATATGCCTTAAAGAGTATTAACGCATTATAGTATAGGTAAATATTATCTAAGATTATATATTAATAAGGAGTTTTTAAGCTACCCTTATATATACGCACTATAAGAGTTTACGCTAATAGGTAGTTAGATAAGAGATCTACTAATAGTTCCTAATATATAGTTATAAGTATAGATATAGAAGTTTAAAAGTAGTTATTATACTTAGAATTTCTATATATATAGTATTAATATTATAAGTTATTATTAATTTTTATTTTAGTACTTTAAATATTAGTTAATACTTTATATTAGAATATTATATCTAGAAATATAATAATTTTAAGAAACTTAAATTCTAGTATTATAATATCTGAGCTCTAATATATACTTCTAATTAAAGATGTTTTAAGTATTTTTAACTCTTATAGATAATTTCTAAATAGTATATAGGAGCTCTAGCGTTACGATTTACCTCCTATAAATTATCTATTAACGGTACTTAAATATCCCTAGATAATATAAAAATAGAGTTAGCCTTTTTTATTTAGCAGAAATAATTATACAGGATGTTCGTTAATCTTTTTTACTTGGTGGCGGTGTTAGATTAAGACAATCACGTGAGAGTTGTAGTTGGATTATTGTTGGATCATTGTTGCCACAGTATCATACAGTAAAAAACCTGGCTACACCAAAACCTCGCGGATATCTAACCCTTTGATGGGTTTTCCGACCCTAGCCTGTTCTTACCGCGGCTTCTTCGTTGCTTTTTGTCTGGTTTCTGCGGCTCCTCCTCCAGCTCTTCAGACGTCTTGCGCTTCTGTGTCACACCTCCAAGGGGCTCTTCCGAAGTTTTGAGCTCCGGCTCCACCATTTCAAGGGGCTCCTCCCATTCCCATTGGTACTCATCAGATTCCTCGTCCCAGAATCGAAAAAGAGTTTCCTCAGACGGATACAGATCTTTCATCTGCGTGGATTCATATCCTTTCATCGAGATTTGGAGAGCTCCCCCAAGGGAATGCAGCGTCTTTTCCTCATCTTCTGTAAGCTGATTGATCATAGCGACTAGAATCTCACCCGGGGTGCTTTCGTGATTAGGCATAAAGGTAATACGAAATGATACGATGTCTCGGGTTGGCATCTGACGGTGGTTGTGGATGGTGTGAATGGTTCGGAGCGATAAGAGACCATTATCTCTGGCTGTAGAGGCAAACACTCTCATTCCCATGGTAGCCCATTCTATGTTTTCCTTGCCTGTGGGCGGACGAAAGAAGGGATCGACGTCTGTGAACAAGCAAAGTGTTTTGAGACGTGTAAGCCCATTCAGGGCACCGCATAGAGATTCCGCGGATTTTTTAAACGCTTCAAGATTGGGGTCACGGCGAAAAATGCTAGGAGCACACATCGGCACTCGATTAAAGTACGCATTCAGTCCCAAGGCCTCCAGATTGGGGCATGTTTGTACAAGACTCTTGACATCTCGTACTCTCGACTCATGCATTCCATTCCGCCAGGAGAATGAACGGAGTGTGTGTTGGTGTATGGATGCGAATTCCGCCATCTCTTTATCCACGGCCGTCCACTGATGGAATACTAAAGTTTGTAGACCTGTGATCGTCAACAAGAATTCCTCGAGGATATCACTAGTTATTCCTTTGAAGGCATCCTTTATCGGAGTGATTGCCTGTTGGTATTGGAACTCGTTTAAATCCGAGTTCCCTGCAGCGGACTTGAGTTGGGCCAAACTTATGAGAAAATGCCTTTCGCTCTCTAGATCGTCTTCGTGATCATCGGTCGGTCGCGTATTGGATACGGTGAATTTCATGATGTTCTTCGGGAATCTGAGCAAGGGGTTGGCATGCAAATGTTCTGTCACGAATGAGTCGAACAGAACTTCCTTGAGGTGCTGCCACGATCCGTTGATGCCGCAAAGAATTTCCCATAGTCTGTCGGGGTTGTACTCAGTCGCAAAAATGTGGGCTTTGTGGACGCGATGCTGCTTTGGATCCATCAATATTTTAGCGGCATCGGCTGGAGACCCCTTCCTAAGAAACATATTCAAATGATTCATTTCACCAACGGCTTCTAGGTCCCCAAAGATTTCCAAAGCGACACCGAAAGGCAATATCTCGCTGTTGGACGTTGGCGAAAGCTGAAATACCAAAGGCAAGACTACGGTATTCAAAGAGTCTTGGTTGGTGAGGAAGCGTTTCAGCTGGAAATATGCTGCATTATCGAGACGGGTGGTGCGAGTAAATGCGAGTGTTTTGAGTTTGTTCTTGTTATGCGCATACATGTTAAGGATCCTGTCCAGACAGACATCCAACTTGAGGTGGCCTGCTCTGCCTTTGCCGCCAATCCACTCGTCCATGTCTGGGTGATGTAGTGTGAGGGCTTCTGTGTCATGTCGATATTCGGCAAGCTTGTCCAGCACAATCGTTGTCAATCGATCGAGGCGAAGGGGCGTCACGTTCTTGTACAGGTTTTTGGTGAGTAGATCCCAGTGAGTTTTCTTGTTGGATCGAAGAAAGGCCATACGATCGCCTAGCGGGAGCTACCGAAGACCATCAGCTACGCAATACATTGCCTAATCGAGTAATACCTACATATCTGAAGATCTGCTCGCATATCTCGCGTGGTAGACTTCTCAATGTGGAGCCGTCGTAAAGGGGACTTTCCAACGTAGAACCGTCATGCGGGGGATTTGTCGAGGTAGGAACGTCGTGCGGGGGACTTGTAGAAGTAGCAACGTCGCGCGGGGGATTTCGCAGAGGAGAACCATCGGCATGGTCTACTGACGACTCCATCTCTGTGAGTGAGTACTGAGTGATTGCTGCCTCTGGAGAAGTGTTAGGGCGTACGCAAAGGGAGCAGGCAGGAGATTTGGAAAGCAGACCAGACAATTGCACGGACCGCGGCGGCTTGTTTCGGTGTGTAGAGACCGCACTTGGCGTGGTGAATATGACGGTGAACGCACGGGCCAGCGCTGGCTGCTGTGTATAAAGCCAGCCCCGCCCGCCCGCTCAACTGCGACACAACCCTCAACTTCCAAAGTCACTTTTGCTTCCACTTGAAATTTTTTTTCAATCCTCCATCTCTTCAACCCTCGATCCTTCCACTGGTATAGTGGACCATCACAACTTCTGTTGCCGAGGTATCGGACCAGACGTTCTGGCTCAGCCAGCGAAGTCTATGCCCATCATCGCGAAGGCACACCGGTCTTCGTGATCATTCCTGTGTCGTACCAGAAGGGCCAACGGAAAGCTTATTTTGCAGCCGCGGCTTTGTCGGTACTATCTGGGCCTGCCCTACTGTATACATTCCGACTAATCGTGAGAGGGCGCTTTGCTGCGACCTAACGATGAACTCGGAGTGGGGGGAACGTATTGCGACGGCACGAGCATTACCGCCGGGGTTTGCTACGGCACGCACGACCACCAGCCGTAATGTCAGTACGAGCCCTTCTGGTATTCTGGCTCGCTACGACGCTTGCTGTTGATCGTTCGTGCGCATTCGTCCTGTGTCCAGCTCGCTAGAGTTCACCGCCAGGGTGGAATCGGATTTTAGGAGCGCACCAATTGATGAGATTGGGTTTGTGCTCACGTCTGGCAGCGGCGCGGATGCAGAAGAATTCGCTGCATGCCGCGCTGCGCCTCCTTGGCTTCAGAATCGTTGTGTAAACCCAGGTATGTCGATCCTCAACATTGGTCGTTGACAGCCTATAGGAATCGTCCACAAGGTGGATTGTAGAAGGTGCTTTTTGAAGCTGTGCGGGTGCGAGTCTGCCCATGGCTATGTTGCATCCAGCCCTTCTTGTTATTTTTTATCTTTTTCATTGAGTTTACGTTCCCGTTCCGCGGGGCGATCTCGAGGAAGAAGCAATTGGGCAACGAATATATATGGATCCGATTTGAATATAGCGAAGTCTACGCAAAGGAATATCCAAGCTGCTATGTATATATCTCTTTCCACGTACATGATTGTCGCGTTTGCGGTCGTTCCAGTCGATTGCTGTGTCCAGCCATTGGTGAGTGCTTTTCTCCCAAACCTTGTATTGTTATAATATGATGCACGTGTTCAATTCAACCGCAATTATTGAGCCTAGGGTTTCGGCGTACGATGTGTGGAGGCAGGAGGTAAGGAAATCCAGGCTCGTCCGATGTCTGAAGTTGAAGTGAAGTTGAAACAGAGAGACTAGCCGCATTGAGATTTGACGTCATGATTGCATGGGTACCGACACACCGCACTAACACCGCGCAGAGAACACCACAACGCTTATGCCACAGCAATCGCGAAGAGTGTAGGGAAGTTAATCATGATGATTGATTCAGCTGTTTTGAAGCTTCTGCGATTGGATCATTACAACACAACGCAATCCTCTGCAGGCGGAGGAGGGTGTAGCTCGGCGTCAACATTTAAGATCGCATCTAGGCTAAATGACGGCACAGAGCAACTGTATTTCATGAAGACAGGACAAGGAAAAGATGCAGAGATCATGTTTAAAGGTACATAATGAGCCATTCATAAGAATCATGCACATGTGTCCTCTAACTGTACCAAAGGAGAACATGCCTCGCTTGAGGCGATTCACAGCATTGTCCCCACCCTGTGTCCCAACTCCTTTGGTTGCGGCAAATTCGCTTCTCAGTCCTCAACCTACTTCCTTGTGACTGAATATCTGCAGCTTACCTCTCGATCGGCTGCCACATCGTCTACTCCATCACTTGCCTCCAAATTGGCTAAGCTACACACCACACCCGCACCGATCCCAGAGGGCTTTGACGAGCCTATGTTTGGATTCCCAGTCACCACTTGCTGCGGAGACACACCGCAAGACAACAGCTTCAAAAGGTCTTGGGCCGACTTTTATGCAAATAATCGCCTCCGTTTCATCCTCCATCATGCAGAGAAAAGCAACGGTATAGACAAAGATCTCCACAACCTCGTCGAAACTACTGCGTCCAAAGTCGTGTCCCGCCTTCTAGGAGATTCGCATCTCAACAATGGCAAGTTAATATCGCCCGTCGTCGTGCACGGTGATCTGTGGAGCGGGAATGCTGGCGTTGGACGCATCGGAACCAAAGACGGAGATGTAGAAGACGTGGTTTATGACCCAAGTGCATGCTATGCACACAATGAGTTCGAGATTGGGATCATGAAAATGTTCGGCGGATTTGGTGGGAGCTTCCTGAAGGAATATCACGCCTTGTGCCCAAAAGCTGAGCCTGTCGATGAATACGATGACAGGATAGCACTGTACGAGCTGTATCACCATCTCAATCATTATGCGCTGTTCGGAGGAAGTTACCGCTCCGGAGCTATAAGCATCATGAAGAAATTGGTCACTAAATATGGCGACAGCCAGGCCTGATTATTGGAATGTTCGAGTAACAGCGAAACTCATTACAAGGACGAAATAAATCACTCAATCTTTCATTGCACTGTAGTGGCAACCATCCCACACTATATACAATAAATGTTAATCACTAGATCCTCCCATCACCCTATATACAAGGCGGAAAAATCTACCCATCGATTACTCCACCAGCTCCAGGCCCACCAAGGTAGAAGTAACTGCCCCAGTCTAGTCCATGTTAGTATTGATCCAATAAAAACGACATGCAATTTCATTTGGAAACTTACTGGATCCACTGTTCCACGAAGCAGACATGCGATAACGGTTCGTGTCGCTAATTACCAATCCCCGACTTCCATCGTACGTCCGGTCAACATTGCCGGTGTCTGTGTATACCATATTCCTGATGTACCCGCTCTGTCCAAATCCGGTCTCCGGCCAGTTTCCGCTACCCATGTCCGTCTTGGTGAGTTGCGGGTGGCTGTCAAAGATCTCGCCATAGTAGTTGATGTGACTAGCTTCCTGCTGGAGACTCCTCGACGCATCAGTGTTGGCGCCGAACAGCGAAGCCGGGTAGTATCCGATGTATCGGTCCAACACATAGACCCACCAGTTGCCCTGGTAGAGGTACCATCGGATCTGCAGGTCGTACTGCGTGCCACCGCGAGAGGAAAGTGGTGCAAATGAAACACCAGGGTATATGCTGCTGTCTGTCTGCACCCATCCGGCCACGTCTCGGTTCCATCCGCCGACGTTGTTACCCTGAGCGGTATAGCCGTTGGTGGTGTAGTAGACGAAGAGGTGGGGGGCAGCAACCTGGTTGGGGTAGTTGATCCAGCCGGCTTCTACGGTCTGGGTGATCTGCTGGGAATTGTCTCCCGGCTTGGGGACATTGGTCCTGATGATAGCGGCTTGCAATAGCGAGAAGTCTGCTCCGGATTCTGTGTAGGCCTTGAAAAGCGAGTATGAAGCTGAGCCACCGTGGTTTGCCACCGTCTGAGCCGACGAGGCGTACCAGTGATCTCCGACGGCACGCTTGTGGTGATCGTTCTTGGAACTGATGCCCGGAGGAGGTTGCTTCGCGATTGAGGCAGCAGCGCTGCGAAGTATAGGCACAGTACCCTCAGGACCCTTCTCGGAATCATATGGACTAGGTCTAGATGTGTTGGAAGAAAGCACGGAGCTGAAGACTGGGAGAGGAGGTGGAGATGCGATGTTGCCGTTAGGAACCTGAGATTGAATTGGAATCCAATCCACTATTCCGCCCTCGGCTGTCTCAGTAGTATGGCGGACATCGTGTCTTCCATTTAGAGGAACAGCAGCGGCTAAGCCGTGCAACAAGAAAAATCCCAAAGAATGATACTGCTTCATCTTCTGATAATATATGAATCAAAACATTTGGCTTGTAACGGAATTTGAATATATCCACATCGACCATTCCTCTCCACTTAATATAGTTTTTGTTTCTTATCTTGGCCTTCGCGAGTATTCAACAAACATGGCATGTCGTAAGGCAGGTGCGGTAGTGACGCATGCAGACGTTACCAGGAACTCCAGTTCTCTCGAGACCAATGGATGCCGTCCAGACCGTTGCATTCCACGGCGGAGGTGTGTACGAAAAGGAAACTCCCGCAGATACTGTCAGCTTAGGGAACCTTACGCCTCAAGTGCTGTCACCGGGCGTCCACGCGCCTCAGCCATGCGTGATGGTATCACAAAGCCTGACTTGATAATAAGACATCTGAGAACACGAAGAGCTGAGATTAACGTTGTCAAATCTCAAAATACGAAACCGTACGCGTCTATTGGTATACCAGCCGGCACTTATCTTTCGTGCGAAAGACGAACCGGCAGAACGGCGCTCACGCGTGTAAACCACGAGAAGGGCGTGGACCAGACCGCTGACCATGACCGGGAAACTTATTCGGGGCCCCATGCGATTTTACTTTGCCAGCTTTCTGTTTGGGTTGAAGTGGTGGTGTGGGGATGGACAAGGTTTAGTAACCAAATTAGGAAGTTGAGTTAACCCGGTCAAGTGGTGCATCACACGACGGAACCAAGAGTTTATGTGCAGCTAGCACGAGGCTTAATGGGACGCTCGTGTCGCCTACGCAGAATCTTGGTACATCTTGATAATTTTAATATGGGGGCCGACTGGTGGTACTTACGTACCTACATACACGCTCATCAATACTTTTATATGTAGAGTTCAACGTTACGAGTCGTGACGGCTGTCGGATCGCGTCAGTTGGAAGTACCTTGGGTGCGCATATCATTTTGATCGACACCTTGCAGCCAAAATAGGCTTTGTATAATTTCGTAATTGTTGCCTTCATCGGATACCTCATTTCATCTCAAGCGCTCCAGCAACAGCACTTGAGTTGTGGATGTTAATGAGCCCTGTTGGGGTGCCTCCAGCTGCCTGCACATAAGAGTCACATCTTCACGTGTGAACGTTACATAAAAGATACTACCCTGTAATCCTACTGCTTTATCGTGGTGAGAAATTGGCTCCAATTGGCGTCACCGATGGCTATCTCGGCGGTGATTGCCATGGTCACGTGATATTGGCTGAATTTCCCCAATTAGGATTTCCCGCTTCTCATTGTATCCCGCCGTGATCGACATTGTTTTCTCTACCTTCTGTATCGAGAAGGTTCAACTAACCCCAACTCTAGGGCGGTCTGACCCTAACCCTAACCCTACCGTAATCTATGGCTGAGTGTAACTTGCCCGATTAGGAAATTTGCGAGAACAACAGTACGAAACCGCCTTCTAGGTATCCTCAACTAGTTACAAGTATGAGCACACCAATATCATCCTAGTTCCTTTTATTCTTTTACTTACTTAAACCTTAGAAGGAATAATAGAGCTGCCGTTATAAAAATACTATAGCCGCATGCGTCGCTGCTTCTGCGGACAGCGATCTCCTTGCTTGATTACTTTCTTCTTCTCATTCTCATGATGGCTAAACGAATCCTGACTTACTCTTACTATTCGAAAATTCAGACGGTTAAGTTCGAGATGTGCACAATGGGTATTTCCCCACGACGGGTGCAAGATACTCGGCAAAAACGGCTCTTAATCAATTCCTACCAATCTCATAGCATATAGTAAATTGCCACGCGCTTCGCCACGTTATAGCGTAGTGACACTCATAGATTATTACAACAGTGGAATGCTACATTCATATACAATACAGTGTCTGCAATCGTTTCAGCCAGTGGGGCCGGAGAACCAACGCATTAAAATGTGCGAGACGCGCGTAGGGTAGGACCGGTTACTCACAAAAATAGTAGAAGCTTTTTGAATATGCTAAGCTTTTCTTGATATAAAGCATGTAGGAACCGTTCGCTTTCAATACCAGATAAATACGCTCTTGTAGTGTGAACATGAAATCAACCGTACTGTTCGCGATCGCGTGTGGGCTGGTGGGCGCAAAAGCTCATTGTATGTTACGTGCTTGTTGTTCTATAAAGATCCGACTCGCATTGTACCCCAATATGCCGAAAAGGAAGCTTACAAAAATCTCACTACAGATTTCTTTGATCGGCTAATGATCAACAATTCGTGGAGTGAACCATGGGAATATATTCGGTAATCGACTGCTTCACACTCCAACTCTCTGACCAGCACTTACAGCAATGCACCACAGAAAGATAAGCCCGCAAGATAACGGGAACAACCCAAAATTCGACTACGACTACATCATTCCGATCGTCGACCCATCTTTACCCGATCTTCGCTGTGGCCGAAACGCAACCAAAGCATGGTCCAGACCCAAAACTGCAGTCGTGCACGCAGGAGATACCGTTGGGTTTGCAGTCAACACTACGGTGGGACTGCCTATCGAAGGCGCGCCTGTCATGCCTTGGGATGTATGTCGTGTCTCTGCGCAAGACCACCTGGGAGGTCAATCTAACATCAATAGCGTTGGCCTAACTTATATCATCCCGGGCCAGCTACAGCGTGGCTTTCGCGTGCTCCAGGCTTGCTCGACGAGTACGAGGGAGATGGCGATTGGTTCAAGATTCTGAGTGTGGTGGGGAGGACAAATCAGTCTGAACCACCGAACGATGAGTACTACTGGAAACATCAATGGGGCACTTACCAAGCGAAAAGTGTGAGTTGTGGTCAAATAAAATTTCCTCACTTTCCCCATAGAACGGTTGAGCTTCTAACGCACGAGAACTGACTTGCTAATAAAAAAATACGATTATTTAGTGGAACTTTACTATCCCCGAGAGGACCCCAACTGGAGATTACCTTCTTCGGTTCGAGCATATCTATCCACTCCCAGTCGACTCCATGTACGTTTGAACCCATAGAATGCGTGCCATATCTCACTTATTAGTTGGTATTCTTACTGACTGTCATACAGCCAAGGAGCACAGTTTTACACCAACTGTGCTCACGTTAGAATCGTCAATTCCGAATCCGATGAAGGTACGCCTGGTCCACTTGTTAAGATTCCAGGAATATATACATTTGGTCAAAAAGGTAGGCATCATATTTATGTTTGAGTTTGATACGGGCCTGTTTGCTGACATGAAAAAGAGATATACTTCTATGCGGATGTTGGCAATGAGACGTACGACATCAGGGACTTTCATGAGCCCAAACCTATAGTCTGGGATGGTAAATAAGAACAGTCATATCGCCAAGGGCTCCTAAGTGAACATCCACAGAGGGGGTCTGGTCCAGGTGTTGAAAACCTTTTCAAGGATTACCCTAGTAGCTCTGTATCACGAAAAGTAGAATTATTGGAATCTTGACTTCGAATTCTGGAAACCCTAGCCTGCCACATTCAATTGTGCAGCTTTCATTTCCTATGCTGTTCTGTTACAATGATTACTGATTCTAAAAACGTTCAGGGCGAGACATGAATTATTTGTGGCACCGATTATCGAGCATTATTCCGAAGATACATAGTCTTAGTAGATATTCTTCCTCCGCACTCTACGGATCTCATATACTGTATCTCTTGGCTCAACAGCCGTTTAATCCTGGGCTCTGAACATTCTCATACAATATCTCACAATAGCCGCAGCCGCAACCACTGCACCGGGAATTCCCACGCCTAGACCAACTTTGGCCTCCGTATTTAGTCCTTCTTCCTTCTTCTCGGCTGCCTGTGGCGTCGGTGTGGGCTGACCTGATGACGTCGACTGGGCCGTCTGCGATGGAGTGACTTCGGACTTGGCAGTCGGGGCAGCGGAAGTAAGTGAGTAAGGTAGCGTGTACGTGGAGTGGCGAGCGGACAACGTCCCGAGTTGTGTTACGAAGGTCTGGGTTAGGATAGGATCGTTGCGAGTTGATGACAAGCATCCCGACAGGATGGTGGCGCCGTTGTTCATGGCGAACTGAACTGCATAGGGTTTTTCCTTTTCACTGGTTCCCGTATTAGCTAGGCACTCCTCAGGGTCGGATCTTCTGTGTTCTATAAAACAATAAGCAAAATGGCATACGTACCAACACCACTGGTATCCTTGACACCCGTTCTTAGGCCATTGTCCATACGCAAAATACTCTGTATACGGTGGTACCTCGTTCTGCGGGCAGAACAGAATATTCGGAGTAGTGTAAGTGGCTACTGCACACGACGATGGGCTACAAACCCAGTAGCTCGTCTCTATTCAACAGTTACACCAAGGACTAGGAGATTCTGGGGTCAGCTTACTTTGACCTTCCAACCACCATCCGCAAATGTTAAGAGTCGAAGAAGCCGCTGGGGCTGTAGGGGTCGGGTTTTCAGGCGGGCCGTAGCCATAAGTAAGTCTTCTAGGCGTAGAAGACTGTGGTACTACAGATAATACATTTTTACCGCTCGTCTGGGGAACGGCAGAGCCTTTCCGCAAGACAATATAGAGACAGGCTACGATCCAATAGCGCATAGTCAAAATTTAAGTGGATAGAGACGTAAAGATAAAGTATGTCACTATTCCACTGCTTTACAAGCGTTAAAATCACATTTTGTAAATGAAAAAGTAGTTGGAGAAGAAGAGCTGCGGATTTCGCAGCTTCACTTTCGCAGCGTCACGAGGCTGAGTTTGCCAAGGTCGCTCTGATAGCAACCCCTGTGAATAAGCAGGTTATTTTCTGCTTTTGGCTGTATTTATACGAATTGCAGAAACACACAGATTTTGCATGGTTCAACTATCATGACCATGCCCTAGGGGGAATAATGAGTTGTACTACTGCACGGACGAGCACGGTGATACAACCTCACGTGATCTTTGGATACAACATTGAATCACATTGAAAAGGAAGCAGGTGCCTGATTGGCTACATAAAACCATTGGCTACATACAGCCACTCAAACTGCCGGTTAAACAAGGTTGCTCAAGCTAGGTGAGAAAAGAATTGGAATAAACATTGGAAATCAGTGCTCCGAACCATGGTCAAGGCACGTGACCTTAGATCATGTGACTCTTGGCGCTCGCCCTACTACATGTACTTTCTCTGTACAATAGCTGTCTCTCTTACATCAACTTGTACAATCTATGACATTCAGACCCCTTTTGAGCCTCTATTTTGGTTTCCCGGGTTGCGCCCATAGCAACCACTTCCTCCCAACCAGAAACCCCAACGCGTCTTCTTTAAGCAAGGCCAGCGACTTGGATAGCAAAGTCAGCTGCCTCATCCGCGACACTACCGTAGCTAAGGTGTCCACCAGTGGGGGACGTTCCAGTTCCGCAGATAGTGTCTGAAGTGCCACAGAACTGCTCGATTTTGGCGTCGGACAAGTCACCGACCTTCTGTGTCTTCAAGGGGTCGCCAAAGAGAACGGCGCCCGAGACATCTGTGGAGGAGACACCTTGTCTGAAAGCATTGTGTACCACCATGGCGCCCTGGGAATAACCAGAAAGAACAATCTTAGAGTTGGGACACTTGGATCGCGCAGCCTTGACGGACTCAGCCATGGCGGGCCCTCCCGCAGCACCCATGTTGACATTTCCCTATGAGAACATTATCAATTTAGTCTCATTCATAAACATTCACTGGTATAGACTTACAGCAGCGCTAGCAGGGTAGTCAACTCCCTGAACAACAACCTTGTCTCCCAGTTTGGCCCTCAAGCTCTTGAACATAGGGGGTCCGGAGATGGTACCGACGTTTCCAGTTTCTCCAGTCCCGCGAGCAAATATGACAGTCACATCACCGCAGGTGCTAGAATCGAGGCCGTTCTCGGTGCTGCTGCCGCCAAAGCTAGACAGTCCACTGCCAAAGCTGGGGAGTGCATTTGCGCTAGGTTTGTAAAATCCTCCGATGTTTGGGGTCTCAGATGCGGTTTTAGAGCCGGCTCCGAGACCGCCAGAAGATTGTGTAGAAAGCGAAGAAAAGTCACGAAGAGAAGGTAGATCACCAGCAGCAGCTCCGTGACTGAAACCGGAAGGGCGTGGGCGATTAGGCAAGCTCAACCCACCAGTCGGGCGGGGGAAAGATGGTCGCGATCCAGAGTTTCCAGGACGAGGGAACGAAGGTCGTTCTTTAGAGGGGCTTCCGGAAGGGGTAGGAAAAGACAAAGAAGGCAGGGGGGTAGGTTCAGTGGCTGATGGCAGAGAGAGGTCATCAGGAAGAGTCTCATGAAAGTCCTGGGGTGTAGGGAGAGCGCTGCTCATGCCTGTAAGAAGAACGACTACGGAGGCTTGAAACTTCATTGTTCTAGACAAAGATAACGAACGTATGCATACAAGTAGACGTGTAAAAAAAATGGAAAAGCAAAAGAAGTGGATGAAAATCGAAAAACAGAAGTGAGTGTGCGACCTGACAATGATTCAACAGAGGGTTCTTTCCAGGCTTCATTATATGCCTCGAAAAGAAACTACTCATTCAACATTCCAAAAAATCAGTTCCATATGATCCCAATCCAGAAGGGTAGTTTGAAACATGAGAACGCATGCACGTCGCCCGACACAGCAATTCGTTTATTCTCCACTAGAAATGCCAAGGCACATCGGTATCCGATTCTATCTATATAATTTTGTTTTTGTTTCGAGTACATCAGCATACAAGAGCAGAAAAGAGATTAAGGCGTAAAACAATTTCATGGCAATGGCATCCAAGTGCAGATCATGAATGCAGATAGATTGCGCTCTTGCTGTTCCGCGGCTCATGTGGGTGGCGGTGTTTCATGTTCCACCATCCACGTCTGTTTCATTCAGCCCAAGCCCAGAAATACCATAATGATGGGGTGTCTCCCAGAATACTATGAAACTTGCGCTGAATAAAAAGCAGTTAAGCTAATCTAATATACCTAACAACCACTAGAAAGTGCTTTTTAATCGCTGTTTAGATGCCTTGGGGCTTGAAAATATTAAAGCTCGCTTAAGCGCAACTTCACTGTGTTGTGACAGGCTGCGCCACTGATTCTGCGGGCGACTCGTTCTGGAATCAACTGTTAGAACTTCACAGTAATCTAACGCCATCTTAGTCGCTACCGAGGCAAGTAAAATTCGCCATACTTGGCATTCAATTTCGCGTATCTCAGAAACTATCGCAACCACCTAGATCTTGAGCCAAAGCATGACCTACGCAGAACGAAACTAGACAAACCTTGACTCTACATGAGACCTTGGCTAAGCTTCCAGCATTCATCAACGACGTCTTTACCAACCTTCAATTCCACCTCTTCGGCAAACGTGCGCGCTTTCTCCACAACCAATTCCCATGTCTCTTCCTCGTCCGCCATCTTCTTCTCCATGTAAAGTACAGCGAGAACAGTGCTGACGAGTGCTTTGATTAAAGTCTTATCAACCTTTTGGCTTGCCATAGACATAAGCTTCCCGGCGATCCCCTCAACGTCATTCAGTTTCAAACCCATCTCATCGCAGGGGATAGAATCAAAGCCTGGCCAGGAACCGTCGAAAGCTTGTCGGTCGATAAGGCGAACTAATAAAGGAGCCGCGGGTTTTTGCCCAACATGTTGCTCGAAAGAAACGGTACCTTCTTTCTGTGGTGACGTGGGTGAGTAGGCGAGGCTCGTAGAGAAACTTTCTGGTATTGTCCAGCTTTCATCTTTGAACGTAAATCATTAGCGACTGGCACTGCTTTTTCAATGTACCTTCCAGGTACTTCTCCAATCTCAGCAGTACTGCCGTAGATTGATTATCTAGGAAAATCAGTTAATATTGTAGAAAATACGCACTTTTGTCAGACTCTGATTCACAAGCTCTCAAAAATCTGTTGGCGCCTCCACCATCCTCGGAGTCTTTGGACATTTCGGACTCAAAATTCAAGGCGTTGTCGGCGCCTTCATCACCGAAGTCTATGAGACTCTCGAGATTAAAGGCGGTGTCGGCGCCTTCACCACCGACACGTATGAAACTCTCGAAATCGAATGTGTCTAGGGAGTCATCGATTCTCATTTCAAAAACTGTAAGTAAAATTAGCAAGTCTGAAAAATATCACGAGAGAACCTCTGTTATCGCAATATTCCGATGGCTTACCCGTTCTATTTGCGAGTGTTGCTGGTAACGCACGCGGCGCATTCGCAGATGGACGGTTCTTGCCTATCATCGCCCAGTCTTCCTCTTCCTCGTCTACCTCGGCTTCCACATTAATAAACCTCCTCTCCTTCTTCCTCCTTTTGAGACTGCATCGTTGGGGCCCTCGCTTGAGACTCTGTAATGGCTTACCTAGTGTATGAGCCTGCGCGGCTGTGGCCATGGGTGACCCGGCATTTGTTAGAGACATGAAAATACCATTCTCATCGGCGCTCAGTGCTGAGCTCGGTTGTGGTTCAAATTGCACTCGTTGTTCTTGCGATGCCAATGTCTCAGTCTCGCTCAATTCCTCTGCATTAACATCGGTTAATACATCCCAGTCGCTATCCTCAATATCCACAGCTTTGATGGCTTTCATGCGCTTTTCCGCAATCTCAGCTTCATTAGCTTCGACGGCTACAAATGAGCAGTGCTTGCCGCCAACTTGGAACTTGACGCCTAAACGAACAGCCTCTTTCTTAAGAAGCTGTCTGTAGAGTATTGGTTGGTCTTCCCTTAACAACTTTCCTTCAGCTGAATCGACCTTTGCGTCGGTAACCCATCCCCGACCTTCTTCAAGCTCTTGTGTGGCCTTGCGCGCGGCAAGTTGGTGTATCATCTGGTCCGGTTCCTTACGGACTTTAATAGGTATTTCGATTTCTAAGGGACCTTGCGGTGACATTCCTTTGAGTATGACGCTCTTTGGCGATAGACGGGAGGTCTCAGGGCCCATAAGCAGATAGACGCAAGTACGATGGAATGGATAGAGCTGAGGGATTCGATATGGGGTTTGCAAGGTCTTGGGTGGATGGTACTCTGGAACACCCTTGAATACATCTTCAGATTCGTTGTCAGATTTCAGTTGTTCTTCTTTATCATTTGCATTGTACAGCGAGATTGGCTTCGCATCCGCTTGTGGTGTATCAGCTTTCTTCTCTCCCAGCTCCAGAAAGAATTTCGTGTTGTCGGCAACATCCCCGATACTGCCGTCCTCGTATTTGATCTCCAACCGATAATCTTTGATATGGGGCATGAGCGCAGCTTTGAGCTATAGCAGCCATTAGCTTCGGTCAGAGAAAGTAGGTGAGCAGAGAACTAACCATTCTCACGACCTTGCTGGTCATCTTCTCCGCATTACCAATCATTTGTCCAAATCCGTTCCCAGCGCGAGCAATTCCTTCAATAAGGGCGCTAGAGACACCGCCGCCAATACCTATTGGAAAGATTCTTATGTCCTGATTCTTCGTCGCATCCGCTATGTAATCGAATGCCTGCTGTTGTTGCCATATGTCACCATCGGTGAGCAAGATAAGCTCCGTGGATACGTCAGTGCGTCGGGAAGACAAACAATTCTTGATGGCACTGAGCGTCTCTGTGCCTCCAAAGTTAGCGTCGAAAGCTTCAACATGTCTATGTAGTTGTCAGTGTGTTTATGGCCACGAAGAATACGCGACAGAAAGAGTTTCCTCACTCGATAGCCTCATCCAGAGTGCTCTGCGTGTAAAGCTGACTTGTTGGCCACAGACTACTACAGTTACTTCCAAAAGAGATGACATTGAAATTGCAGCCAGGTGGGATCGACTTCAAAAAGTTCTTCAATGCAGCGATTAGCGTATCGATGTTGTCGTACATGCTGCCTGATCTGTCCGCTAGGAACAAGATCTCTGGTTTTTGGTGCTTTAGACTGAACTTGGGAACGAGTGTAGCTAACAATGCACGTTGGTTAGGTAGCGTTGGGTGTGTTTCTAAAACTGCATGCGGGATACCAATGTCATTCGCAACAACCTGAAGAACGAATTCTTTTTGGAACGGTGTGGTCCCCAGGGCGAGAGTCGCTGAAGCTTTGGATACCGAGCTTTGGTCGTCGCTGCCGCTCGTAGAGAGTGACCCCAGGGAGAGTTCAATAGGATGCGAGGGTGACATTACTTTCTTGACTGGGATTCCGTCTGGTAGATCAATGTCAATAGTGAGCGAGATGTCTGGCTGCTCAGCGGCAACTGTGTCTATCAGCGTGCCAGGATAAGCGCCGTAGCGAGGTGCAACTTTATCAGGCAATGTAAACCGGATACCATCAACTTCAGCATCATGCTTAAGCTCTTGCACGTATGTGATTGTCACGTCCAGTACCGATTGAGGTGCGATGTTGCTTATGGACGTGATGAAAACATCGGCTGCATCTGGAAGCTGTTCTAGAAGTGCGGCCTGTTCACCACGCTCTTTGGCCTTCTCGTACGTCTTCTTCGCTTCGTTTTTCTCTTTCACCAACCCGTAAATAGTGCGCTCTCCAATAGTGCATACGAAATCTACGACGCCTACTCCATCAAATAATGGAAAGGCATATCTTGCTTAGGTTAGCTGGATTGATGTCACGTTGAACGGGTGCCCTACCTAATTTCATCGATGGTCTTGTCACTGGAGGGGTTGGAGAAAGTTTGTTTCAGGACGGTTCGCGAAGCTAACGACTGGATTGTTGTATGTGCATCAACTTTGATCTGTGGGAGATAAATTCGCTGAGCAACTGTTGGGTCATGGAAGTAGCAACCACAAATATGCATCGCCATTTTTTCGAAGGTTTGTAGGACGATTGAATCCTCTGGAGGGTAAGGATTATTTGGAAAATCAATGTGTGAAGTAGTTGTGAGTCTTGAATCGATGATCCTGGGTATATATACGGTTTGAGCACGTGAGTTGCCAAGGAATTAGTAAACGGTTGCCTGAAAGCTTTCGCGAGAGACTAACTAGCGGGGGGCGGCCTCCCGTGCTACACAGTATCTACTCTTGAATTGCCGGATCCTCAATCTATCACGAATTGCATTGAATTGTGAATACCCTCTCACAGTGCGAATGTAATGGAAAGGTCAAAATAATTTAAAATCAAGCCTTGAAATCTCGCGATATTTCGTACTGACGTGGTTTGCGCTGGTTGCCTAAAATGCAGTAAAGGAAAATCTTAGTTAGCGCCTTAAATTACAGCACGGGCCTGTCGTCAGTCAAAAGCTGGATGAAGAAAGAACAATCGGTAGGTGGGGGAGAGAGGAACCTCACGTTAAAGAAGTATGAATATTTATCACCCCCACTGATGATATCTGCTCTCACTATGTACACTCGTGAAGGGAAACCTCGTACGCTATGCTTTGTCCATTGTCACTCAGCCTTATCGAACAGTGCGTTGTTGAACAGACGTTACAAAGGAGGCTTATAAGGATAGGTCCTCTTGACAAAAGCAACATCCCCCGCCGAAGGCTTATTCTTCCGGTGAAAAAAACGATTTCTCCATCATACCAGTTCTAGGATTGACGGTTTTCTTGCCATGGGACATTTCGAAATGTTGTCCATGCACTGCTCCTCTGCACCGTGATCAGAACTATAAAGCATGATCGAATCCCAGTCGAAGTCACTGCTCGTTTTCAAACCCTCCTCCTTGCGGAATGCTGCCAAGGCTTTGAACTGGTACATCTCTGCGAACTGTTCGTTTTCACAGAGGGTGGTCCTGAGTTGTGCGTCCCCCATATGTAAGTTCGCCGGGTCTCGCATAGCGTCGACATAGGCGGCAGTGAAGCCTCTAACCTGATCGCATTGAAATTCGATGTGCATGTCCCGATCTTTTCGGATGTGCTCGTGGCCTAAGCCGAGAACATGCCCAAGCTCGTGTGCAACACTCGCAACTGCCTCTTGAATACCCCCAATGCCATCCGCTGAATGTTTTGAAATCGTGAGCTGATGACTTCCTCGGTGTCCATTCGGGTAATAACCGCTGGTCGCCCAGTCTCCTCATTGTCGTCATAGCCAACGACCAAAATATCGTCCGGCATATTTTTGGTCCAGGAACTGTAGGCATCATCTTCCCAGCACGTAAGTGTCTCCATGGTCGTGCTCCTCGCTTCTGACACCACAACGGCATGCCCGGTGGCTTCGCTTGCTTTGCCTCCAAGAGCTTCAGCCCAGAGCTGTATGGCATTTTCGAAGAGACATCTTACTCTGTTACGTGTGTATGGATTTGCATAACAATAGCGAATGTAGACCCGGTTTTTCTTCGTTTTATAATGCCATGCCTCACCACCCAAGTGCGAATGAAGATTCGAAATAGATCGTTTTTGTGAAGTGGTCAAGGACGTTGCGTTGTTGTCTCCCGTAGTGTTGGTTGAAGCTCTCGACAATAGAGTAGGGGTCCAACAAGCGTTAGAGAGAGAATCACTTCCAATCAAGGGGGAGACTGGGGCGATATTCGAGCTGTCAATGTTGTCCTTTGGTATGGTTTTCGCGGCTAGGCTGAGTCCTAACGCGTATATCCATGCGAATACTAAGATATTGATTATGTGCATAGTGGAGGTCGGTCGAGTCTGTAATTCCGAAAAAGTGGTCCTTGTAATTCCCAAAAGAGTGGTCCTTTCAAGTTCTCGTGGTTGAGAAACCGGTGTTTGGTTGAAGGTTGAATGAGCAGGAGAAGAGAGTGTGGGAAGATCGGTGGACTGTTTAAATAGAAGCAGAAAGGGTGTACAACACATTAGCGTGATGTTTATGTCTTTCCCTCTGGCAATATTGCCCTTTCGCTGCCACTAGCCAGTGGTTGTGATAGGGTATTTACATGCAGCTGCATCGTTATCTCGCGCAATTTTTGACCGAAAGAATAACATCGACCTTGTAGTAAATGGCCATTTCATCCGATACCCTCCCTCCCCCATTCTGGTTTCATTGCTATGCAGATAGTAATGCTTTTTTGTTCCAGATCTAATAGATTATAATTGTTTTATTATTGAGTCCGATGGTCGAGTATCCGAGGTGTATTTTCTCGAGACCAAGTCACTTAATCGGCTCTGGAAGTTTGCCGTGTACGAGAGATTTGTTTGCTTCATTGGTAGCAGACTAAGAGATAGCCATCAGACAAGATGCTGATCAGAAATTCACCTGTGGTAGTGTGAAAAGCTGCCAGGAATACAGAATAATAATGTTAAATAAGCTAGTATATACAGTCGCGTCTGAATTTACGTTGCCCTCGTAAGGCTGCAGTCAACGGAATGTGAAACATAGCACATATCTTCTGCTATTACTTGAATCGTATACCCTCCAAGGAAAGAAGGACGAAAAGAAAGAAAATCATAAATGCAAGGTTACGAATAATCAACCAAATAGGATCAAGATCACGACAAAGTAAAGAAGGGACGGTTGTAGTAGTCAATTTTTAAAATTCCCTGCTTACTGAAAATTGACTAATAAGCAAACGAATGACATTGTCAACAGCCTATAGAAGGGAAAAGCCTGCCTAGGTGCCTAAGGGGCAAACACAGTAAGGCCATGTGATATCAACCAACCCAACCTCTGTCCCCGGATTATTCGGGGTGCAGGGGGGCGAGGACAAACTCGATACAACAGAACCAGCACTTCAAGCAACGAACTAAGGAATCGTGCCAGGGTATGGATGTCGCATTATCTCTTAATTCATTACATACATGTACAATGTACACCAGCTATTAGATAATCAAGAGAAATGCCGAGAGACTAATCCCAAGTCCAAGTTTAACAAGATGTGTTTTGCGGCGGGAAAACATTGGCTCTTAACGACTTCCATATGACGATTAGATACAATACGTTGCCGGTGATTGGTAGTAGGCATTCCGCTTTGGGTATCTCCCCACAATTTTGAACGTTTCGATCATGGTTCCACGGGATTTTCCACGTACAAAATTAATTATTTTAAAAAAAATAAACACTATATAACGACCCTCCCCAACCAGACAATAGAAACCCACCTTGCTCCATCAAATCTTCACAACTTCCTTACTCTCACCCACCATCTACCACAAAACCTCCTCACTCATCACCACCACCAACACCCGCCAGATGTATACCCTCGCCCGTCTCTTTACCGTCTTCGGAGCCCTCAATGTCGCCTCCGCCTTACTCCAATGTACGACTCCAACCCCCAGCTCCCCAAACTCCCGCACTAACAAAAAGCGAACAACTAGCCGCGACTCTCTACCACACCTCGACATCCAAATTCTCCGACTCCCTCGCCGATGCATTCGCAGATGCGCTATTATCCGCCCTGGACTACAATCCAGAATCCCCATATCCTCCTCCCTTCTCCGCAAACGCCAACGTCGACGCCGTTCATCGTCACAAGAACACGCACTGCCACGGCGTAGCAAAGGAATGCGCAAAAATGTACAACTACAACCAAAACACGGGTCTTGCCTATTCGATCCTGGCGCTCGCAGAGGTTCCCGATAATCGCATGTTCCACGCGTACGAGCCGATTAGTTGCGTGTTGTGGCATGCTGGGGATTTCTTTCATCCGAGGAATCCGGTTACGTTGATGGAGCCTAAGGTTGGACTGGTGAGTTTATCGTTCCGTTTGGACGCTTTGATGGGTTGGTGAAGGTTGCTAATGTTATGGTGAGTGTGCGTTCGTTCGGTATCTCGAGGATTGCGAGTGCGGTCGTAAAATGGTTTCTGCGCGGATCGCGAAGCAGGCAGCGTTCAATATTCTCAGGCACGGATGCGAGTATTGTAAGTATTCTCACTCCACCTTTTCCAAGTCTTTTTTCCAACTTTTTTCTTCGTGTACGCCCAATGTTTGTTGTGTGGTTCATTGTACAAGTCATGCTCTTTCATTGTTTGCTAACACGACAATACAGGCGGAACCACCCCCCTCTCTAAAGTTGAGAAAGATATGCAAGGGGAGTTATACATTGACTATACTACCAAACCTTGCAATTTAGGGGAGGGAAAGTCTCTGGGTGCTTGTCTGTAAAGCACACATGGTGTTGTTATCGTTCGTAACGTCATTTTTTCAGGTTCTATTTGTTACAATTACTGGTAGCTAAGTCTGGGGCATTATCTGAATTTCTAGCAGAATGGAGCGGCAGAAATTCTGGAGCAAATTGGACTTGGATGAGCAGGAAATTCTAAGCAACGCGGCGATTTTAGAAGACTTGGAGTATGTTTCGCGACCAAGAAGCATGGTGTGATAATGATCGCAAGGAACTGGCTGTATTGAATTTTTGACGTTTAAAAATCAGGGTTAAATTTGTCATAGTAACTTATATATTAACTTCCCTCCCGAGCACGTTCCATTCTATTCCATCTCAGCAGGCGGTCCTGCGACAATCCTCACACCCCTTGCATCCATCTCCACAGGTTCAGACCTTCCACCCACTTCAGACCTCCACTTCCCGCGTAAAAACTTCTTGAAAATACCGCTGCCTTCCATTTCCACTACTTCTATGTCCGCTGTCTCACCTCGCTTCCTCCGTATTCTCCACCATATAAGAGTAACGATGGTCGCGACGAGAGCGAGTGCACCGAGAACAGAGCCAACTCCGATTCCGGCTCTAGTTGCCGTGCTTAAATTATGCGTCGCCTCAGGGGTGGAGGTAGCAGGCGCGATACTTGGCGGAGAAGCGGGTGAAGCTGGTGGCGGCGTATTCGCCGGGAAACGAACGCCGATTTTTGTGGCTAGAGACGATGCGTAGTCTGTTGGGAAGAGGCTCAGGTCCTTTTCTTGCCAATATATTTCGACAGGTTGAGCAAGGACATTTACAAATGACACCACGGTTGTGTTCTTAAATATTTCAATTGATCGGATTCGTACCTCGGTCGTTGGCGAACCTTTGGAGTCTGTGGTGGTGGTTTTGTCAACCACTGCCCTACTGTATGTCATGTCCCAATAAACAAAATCCCCCTCAGTCCAGTCAGTGATGGCGGTAAATGGCGTCCGGACCTCACTTAAACAAGTTGAGTACTCGCTCGTCATTCCACTATTATAGTGAAGATTTAGTATTGATTGACTAAGTTAGAGACACGAGGGCTTCATTCGGGAGCAGGGAGTTGATGACCAACTTACACAGGACAGCAATCCGCGCTCCAGACCCGTGTAGCACCGACTCTCAGATCCATGATCTCAGCAATGGTTTGCCCACTGGGACATATTCCTGGACTGTAGGCAGGATACACGAGGGAGAATGGAACGCATGTTGCAAAATAATCATTTGCTATGGTGCCGTTGATGAAGCCGCGATTATAATGATACAGAGCTCCCTAAAAGCTATGCTGAATCCATCGTGTTGAACATTCTGGCGGGGGGGGGAGTGAAAATTGTGGTAAGTGGTGGCTTTCCGTCAAGAACCGACCATTGTTTTATATCCGTAGTGACGGTAGAGATGGTGATACTCAGGCTGCCCATCGCGGTAATTCCTACACACTTGCCGATCCTGTATCACCCACCTGAAAAGCAAAATCAGCAAAAATAAAATCGAAGCAACACTGAACCTGGAGGGACGTGAGTTCTCAAATACCCATCCGTACCGGCTCAAATAAGGTTCCAAGGCTGCGGAAAAACAGTGCAACACCGTCTCCCCTCATCATGTATTTCGTTACACAAGCCGTTATCCACTCAGCCAGCAGAATTCAGCATCTCTTCCCACGCACTCCCACCACAGTGGGCCCTTGTTACATATCAACTGCATCTCCTCACGCAGTACACCCCCACTCAAATATTGAAACAATCCCGGGAAATGAAAAAAGGTCATTGTTGGTGTAACAGTCGATCATCTGGTTGAACGAGCAGATTAGAGAAAAGGCGAGTACATATAGGGGGACAAGTTTGATAACATTGATGAGAAAGAAGGAAAAAAGAAAGCCGTCATCCACGTATAAACGAGATACATACGCACTTTCCCAATCCACCACTCGCAGATCACAGCAGGAACCACGCCACACACAACGTACAAGACTTAGGCGACAGTGTACATCCTCACCATTCACTGCTACTGTAATAATTACAGCGTGTGCAGTAGACGGGCGCGTACTATGTTTTAACCCATAATCCATTGAGTCAACTCTAGCACGTCGAATTATGTCTTATCTTTTTTGCTTCAAGCCGAAAGCTGGTTAATCTAGGGTGGTTAGTCATGTAGTTCGTCTACATAGGTAGCTGTTTATGCGCGTGTATGTAGGTACCTTTGTATCAATGTAGTTCATACGAGATTGACAGGTTTGTACATTGATGTACCACGCGCGCGCGCGCGCCCGCGCATGTGCACATCCAATCTCCCAACAAACATCTATGTATATCCACGCACATACTGCTACATTGCCGGACGTCCCCGTTGCAACGCCGACCTTTTTTTTTTTGTACGTGTAGGAAGGTTAACAATCCTTCAAAAGCGAGGTTTGATTCGAAAACGAAGCAACGGATCCCATTTTTGCTTCGAGCCCAAAATTTTAATTAGAAAAAAAAAAAAACATATCAAAATAAGGCACCGGTGGATTTCCAATTACACACACACACACACACTCGCTCGCTCGTGTATATGTACTGTTATTTTATCTAACGGTTGTACTCGAAAATCGAAATTGAACTTCCACAAACATTCAACAATTAAGGTAAACCCCCCCGCCCCTTTTTCACAAAACAGAAACAAAAAAAAATGAGACATCATGGGGTATATCCTCCCAAAAAACTCCCAGCCCAGACACCGATTTTTCCCTTCTCTTCAATGTTTCGTGGGGGGGGGGGATAGGATCAACATCTGTCTTCCTCCTTCCGCTCCCTTCCTCAAGAGACCAAAAAAACCAAGCCGCGCATACGCAGAATACGCAGAGTACAGTACGCGCGCGCGCGAGGGGGTGTCTGTGCCTTACTAACGCGTGGTAACTTTACTGTTTAGTTCTCAATAAAAAAAAAGGGGGGGGAAGGGGGGGGATAAGGTGGGACTTGAACAAGAGTAGCGTTTTACGAACTCCTCTTTCCATACGGTTCAAACGGGAAAATCGCAGCCACGGCAGCCATGACGACATACAAGGCAGCGCAGATGTAAATGGGCACAGGAGTCGACGTATCAGCCACGGTCGCGATAACCGCCGACAAAATCCCCATGACGCGATTCGCGCTCACGGCGAGACCATTCCCCGTCCCTCGATGCGCGCTCGGCAACACTTCCGGCGTATACGCATACAACGTGCCGTAATAGATATTCAAGCAGAAATTAACCACGCACGTGAAGGCGACGTTTTGGACTTGGGTGCGGACCTGGGTGTAGGCGAAGAAGAAGACGCACGTGACGAGGGCGCCGACGACCATTGTGTATTTGCGGCCGAGGAGGGGGAGCTGGCACATCCAACCGGCGAGGACGGGGCCCCAGATGCCCGAGAAGTTGACGAGCGTGTAGTTGCGCCATTTGATGTATTGGGAGGTTTCGCCGAATTCGGCGCCGCGCGAGTCGAGGTAGGTGGGGAGGAAGACGTTGTAGAGGGGGTAGGCGAGGCCGATGAGGGTCCAGGAGAGCCAGATGAGGGATGTTGAGATGCCGATGCGACGGGTGGAGAAGAGACCTTTGAGGTGGACCGTGACGTGCGAAGGGCTCCATTTGGATTTTCCTTCGTTTTGCGTCACGCGGTTGGCGGTGCCGCAGGCGGCGAGTTTCTCGACTGGATTTGCGGGTATAGAGTTAGTTTGGTTCGACTTCGAATAATATGGTGGGTAATAGATGCCAAAGCGCCACGTGATGTCTTGAGGTTGCTTTGTACACCGGGGAAACGTACCTGTGAGACTGCAAGGGCGGTTGTACTTTGCCGCAATGTCCTGGAGGATTTCGACGCATTCGGCGTCTTTGCCTTCGCCGATGAGGAACTTGGGGGTTTCCTTGAGCCGGATGATGGTGATGCGGAGGATGCTCATGACGAAGACGAGTGCGCCCGAGGCGAACCAGACGTACCGCCAGCCCTTGTTGTTGTCATATGTGCACGGAGCCGCGTCTGGAACGAGGGACGGGTCATCGCAGGAGTAGTTGGGGAGGAAACCCCAGGCGAGGAATCCGGCGACCAGCTGTCCGATACCTGGTGATGTCCAATATGCGTTAGTTCTTTTCTTCGCCGGATCAGTACCGTATTGAGATGACTTACCCCACCAAGCAGCCATCAAGGTCAACATCCACTGTCTCTTACTCGGCAGAAACTCCAAGAAAACCGCAGTGTCCAGCACGAGATTCCCTCCACCCCCAAAAGAGCTGAGACACACAAACAACCCCAAAACAATCCAATTCGGCGCCGCACCCGCAACAATAGCAAAAATGGAACAAATCATCAAGCTCACATTAAACGCAAACTTGCGCCCAATAATATCCGCGCTCATGCCCCAGAAAATCGCACCCGTAAGCATACCCACATACGCCGCAATCGTCAAGCCGTACTGGTACGAAGGGTGGAATTCCAGAGCGGCCTGGCCCGCGATAATGGACTGGATGAGCAGGATGAGCGAGTCGACTGCGTAGCCGAACCCGTTGAGGACGAAGAGTTTCCACTGGTAGCGCGTGAAGCCGATTTCGTCGATGGCGTTGTTGACGAGGTGCATTTTCTCGTTCAGTATTGGGTCGGTGGATTCGAGCTGGAGGATGTCGCCTTTGCCGATGGTGACGTCGTCGGTTTCGTGGGTGTCTGGAAGAGCGGCTTTTGGAAGCGCGTCTTTGCCGGCTTCGACGTCGCCATCGTACTGCTGCGCGAGGATTTTGTCGACGTGGGATTTGGTGGAAGGTATCATGGCTGGTGCTGCTTTTTTTCGTATTCCAACTCTTTTTTTTTCTGTTCCGTGATGTTGGGATATTCCTCGCAAAGATTCAAAGGATTCTTGCGCGAGCAGTGGCCGATGTGAAGGATGGTGGATCAACTCAGGCCTGATACTCTCACCGTTCTGCAACCAGAGAAGAAGAAGTAGAGCCGTTGACTTGTAGCTCAATTGGAAAGGAAGGCAACGACATGCTAGATAATCTTGGACGCGGGAACTCGTCCAAGATAAACCGTCGATTCTTTCCAAGAAAGATGGCCGTCGCGAACAAGAGCACGCCCCCACGCGGCCTATATCATTGGTCGGAGCTATCCCGTGTCCCCGCCCCTCCCGCGTTAGGCTAAGCTCTAGATAGTAGAGCCCTGCCTGTGAATCCTACGCAACATATTTTAATTACTAAGAAAATAGCTTATTTTGTATTATATCTAATAGGGAAAAGCTAATAGATATTTTTTTTATATTTATAGATCTACTTAAAATATTATATTAAAAAAGAGTATAAAAATAACAATTTGGTTCATATATATTATAGAAAAGACTTACCTTTTATATTACTAAAAAGCTCTAAAAATTCAAGTAACACTATACTTAAAGTAGTAGATAATAATAATAAAAAATACTTTCTATAACTTATAATAAAATAAATTTATTCTATTACGTTTAAATAATAGTAGTATATAAGATTATACAGTTTTAGTAACATTTATAGCCTTGCTAATTCCCTACCTACCTACCTCCGCCTGCTTCTCCACTTCCGTATCCGCCTCCGCATCCGCCTCCGCCCCCTCTCCTCTACAAGTATTACACCATGCAATCCCATCCATCCCGCCAACTTATCTCTCAGCCAAGCCTCGGAGCCGAGTGCGCTCTTAGACTAAAAGCACTAGATGGTGTGCCAAGTAGTCGGTGCCCCGGTGGTCCATTACAAAGAGCCAAAGGAATCCATTTAAATGGTCCGATAGTTCCATAGTATCCACGCCAATAAAATAACAAACATGTTAAAGAAGGCCCAGGCTGGCATCACATCAGTCCACGGTTGACACGGTTTTCGATAAGACGGAAACGGGAAAAACCTCCCTGGGGGCGCAGCAGCCAACATGTAAAGATCATCGTGTGCGCATGTCAGCAAGTGATAAGCTCAGACACGAAAACTTCGATTTTTACCTGCCTCAAAAGTAAACCCAACCAACCGCCTTTGTCACCGGTTAACCGAGCAGCAATACGAGCAGGAAAATCGGTGAGGATATAGATGCACGAGTGACATGCCTCGCTGAAAAATTCCCCAGTAAAAACTACCAGCTAAATAATATACCTTCATGTCGCATAGAACTCCGTTATATCGTAGTCGGAATCAAGAAAAGGAACGAACAGCTAGTCGTCGCATAATCCCCGCGGCGATGGCCATACAAATAATGCTGTAAATACCTCAATGAAACACGCCGTTTTCCAAAACGCCGAGCTACCGTAGAGCAGCGGGTATAGCAGTACAACGCCAGCCTTCTGTAACTCCCTAAACAATACAAGAAAGCACAACTCCGGTGCCTGAAGAAAGCAAAAGATCAAGAATCGCAACCCTTGTCGTAATAGAAACTTTGGATGCCACGAGTGAATCACGACTGCTGTGGTGTTTGTGTGGGAGTGTTCTCCTCTGTACTGGCAATCGCCTTTTCTTCCACTGATTCCATGGGGACCGGCGTCGGGGCTATCCTCCTCTTCTTGGGACCCTTCTGTCCTTCACTTTCTACCGTTGCGTCCAATTCCCTCTTCTTCGACGTCGAGCTAACATCTTCGCGTTCAGATTCGCTCTCTCTGCGCAGATGTGCGCTACTGGCGCCCGGAACACCACTAACTGAACTACTCGCGCTATGTGTGCCATGACCCGGGGCTGGGGTAAGTGGAGGTGTCCATAATGGCATGGCACCTACGGGACCCGAATTTGCCGCTGCAATTCCTGGAACCGAGGCCATTGACGGAGTAGGCGCA
This sequence comes from Periconia macrospinosa, assembly GCA_003073855.1. NCBI lineage: Eukaryota > Fungi > Ascomycota > Dothideomycetes > Pleosporales > Periconiaceae > Periconia > Periconia macrospinosa. The sequence continues at coordinate 60,038 of KZ805369.1, forward strand.
TTCATGTTGGCTGAATCACCTGCCCCAGGTGCAAAGGACGATGCCGTGGCAATGCTGGAGACCGAATTGCTTCTGGTAGGACTACCCGGCCTTGCGGGAACAAACGAGCTTGGGGACGCGGGGAATCCTGCTGATGGCTGCTTTGCTGGCGCCGCCGTAGCAGCAGCAGCAGAACTGGCAGATGTAGTTGGAGTCTGAATCGGTGTCGAATGGCTCGATGACTGCGAATTACCGGTATTGATGGATGGCGTTGCGTTAGATCGCGTCTGGCTGGCAATCGGACCAGTATATTTCTCCCCTAGCTCTCCTTGCGCAAATGTCAAACTGGAGCAAAACCCATCGGAGGAGCTCATAATCAAAGTGTTTCCATCGTTGGACCTGTCAAATGTTAGTTTCAGATACGCATTGAGCCAAGATTTCATATTACCATGTGAGATCCGTGAATGTGGCAAAGTGCAGATTGCTGACTATACACAAAGGCTTCTGCTGCTGTGTGTCGTACACGTGGATGGCATCCTGTGTTGCTACTGCATATACCATCCGATACGGCAAAGCAAATGCTGACACGGGGCCAGGTGGCGGATTAGCTGTTGGTGTGGAATCGCTCTCGGCAGGCTTGGGCGATGCAGCTGCCAGACTCGGTGATGGCGAAGTTGCACTTGCGAGCGGAGGCGGCTCCATGGATGCATGGGAAGTGGGGGCTTTGGAAGGCAGAGCAGGCTCGGGCAATGCGCAAAGCTCGTCATCATCCGCCGAAGATGTATCAATCGTAATCTGTTTGGTCGGAGACACGGTTTGGCGTAGGGTATAGTAAACTGGAGAGCATCGTACGGCCACAGATGGCTTCTTGTGGCCCGGGAGATAGGCGACCGGGGGTTTATTCAAGCCTGCCCGAGTGTAGATGTATACTGTGTTGATAATCTCCTCGGTAGGTCGAATTTCGCTAATGGCGGGATGTACAGTTTTGTACTGGCCCGAAGGGGTGAATAGCAGGCTGCCGTCCGATGCAAACGAAAGACGGCGGAAAAAGGATGTGAAGGTTTCATTTGCGTACAGGGGAGCATTGCGAACGCCCAATGTGCCGATGCTGCTGGCGCTAGGGGAGTTGGGCATCACAGCTGGCAGAGGCATCGACGGTGCTGGCGAGGCGGATCGACGCATGGACGGCGACGAGCCAAATGACGATCTTCGGCTGTGCGACGTCGGAGGCGGATTCATAGGAAGAGCCAGGGACTGGGGAGTGCCAGGCGCAGATGGACCTGGAGAGGCTGCAACTGCTGAGTCGTGCGAGACAAACGAGGCCCGAGTACCAAAGTCAGGTGGGGCCGGGCTGTTTGAGGATATTCGACGAGCAGGCAGGTCCATCTTGCTGACTTTGCTGTGCTGCGAGAGTGAAAATTGGCCATCCTTTGTTTTCAGGTTATAGATGTGCACCGAGCGATCCGACGACTGCGTAGCAACGTATTCGTTGAGAGGATCCCAGGCGACACCCTGCACATAATGATGGTGCTCAGCAATCTGTCGCACACATGTTCCTAGTGACACTTAGAATCGGATTGGGTTGGCTAGGTTGCATTAGGGGCCAGTGGTACCTGCTTGAGCGTTGTATATTCTGGCAATATTGTCCATACTACCGGTAATAAAGAAAACGCCATCCGGGGACCAGGCCAGATCGTAGATTTCGGCCACGGAGCGGCACATACGCTGCACCCGCCAGTTTTCCTTGTTTTCGTAGCCATCCTCAAAGCTGGTGGTTGCAGTCTGGTTCTCGGCAGGAACCCAGAGGAGAGTATTGCCATCGTCGCCTGCCGAAGCCAGTATCTCACCTGGTCCATATTAGCGTCTGGTGAGACGGCGTAAAACAGCCCAGAAGGTTGCACTCACCGCGTGGAGACCATCGCACGACATTGACAGCTTGTGTGTGCTTTGTAAGAGTGGAAAGGTAGGAGACTTTGCGCTCCTCGCCGTTGGCATCGACTTTCCAGAGCTGCGGTTGTCAGCAAGGCCTCATGATTACATGCACAAGGACAAAGGGCGGGAAAACAAACATACCCTCACATTATTATCACCGCCAGCTGTAGCCAATCGACCTTTGCCATGGGGCTCGAAGTGTGCCGAGTAGATGGGCTGGTTTTCATTGTGCCAGGACACCAGCAGCGGAGCGGCCTTCATGGTGCACGCTGGGGCAGCTAGCCAGCGGACTTGAAGATAGTTGACAAGCTAGGCTGGAAAAGAAACGAGATATGCGGCTGAATGGGAGCAGAGGCGGATGCGGAGGGGTGTCGAGGTATTTGTGTGGTCGAATTCGGTCGTGGGACGTGAGCAAGGTGCGACGGATGGGTACGGGCGTGACCAGAGAGAGGTACGGAGGTACGGAGGTGAGGGTGGTGGACGTGGTGGGTTGGGTGATGGTTGCTGCGAGCAGAAAGGCTATCGTGAGGTACAATGCCAGTAAGCTTCTCAACAGATGTGCGGAAGGGTGGGATGGTGAAGGGAGAATGGAGAATGGAGAATGGAGAGGAGGAGGAGGAGCAGGTGGGACAATTAGTTAACTAACTTAATGGATGGATGGATGGATGGATGGATGGATGACTGCCCGTGCACAGGGCACAGTGGGTGAGTAGTGGGTGGGTAATACTAATGGTGAAGTTAGATGGGCGGCCAAGCCAAGGCAGGCACAGGACAGGACGGGAAGACTCAAGACACGACCAGGAGAGCTTCGATCGCGTCCGACGCGCGATCTAACCCAATGGGGCCTTAATTGGGAACGCGTCGCATCGGCATCGGGCAGGCGAATCAGACTGACTGACTGTCATCCACCTGGCTGGCACCACCACCCCATGCATCTTGTTAACTACATTCACCACATCTCCGCGTTCTTGCAACTACATGTACCTGATTTTGCTTTTTCCAAGTCGGCTGATTTCTTTTATCGTCTCCTTATCGTACACCTACCTGCCCTTGAGTCTTGCTTCTTGCACCCGGAGAGACTATGTAGGAAAGGCGGGAAGGGAAGGCAGCATGCGTGAGGAGAGGAGCAACTAGCTAGTGGTGGTAGACACCAAACATCGCCGTTCATCAGTCCATCATCAATCAATCACACTGCACTCCACTCCACTCCACTTCACTGCACGCACGCACGCACGCACGAACCATTCAATTCACCTCCGCTCCGATGCCATTAACCAACGTATCGTTATTTCCTATTACAGCGGCACCTTAACGATTCATCAACTGCAAGTTGCAACCATCCATGAGGATTGACGGCGACGCCTACGCCCCATCTAGACAGCGGTGCCTGCGTCGGCCAGCCAACAGCAGCCCTTGCTCTGCCTCCACACGCTGCGGCGTCGGCTCGGGTCAGATTCACTTGCTCGTCTCGTCTCGATGCCCTGAGGCCTCCAGGCTAAGTTATTTACTCATCTGCATGGCACGCCATGGCCCACGGTCAGGCATGCCTGGGCTGCATAATGGTTACAAGTTGAACCTTTGCTGCCCTGCTCTGGATGGAGCTGAGACGGGAGGGCTGGCTGTGGCATGGAGAAGGATCACCATCCGGGCGAATTGAATGGTGGTGCGAAGCCTTTCCCCGCTCCTCCCCTACACTACTCTCCGGCCACAGCTAACCCCTAGCCTCTACGCAAATCATACATACTGCACCAACTTACACTGCACTCCACCGATAGTTAAGTTACCTAACAAATCTCATCGTACCGCCCACCAAGACGAGAAAGCAGTCCACCTTGAAGGTGCCACACACACAAACCTCGTTAGTTGGGCAAAACTCCGACCACGTCTCGACCTCGGTGAACGTTTGGCTCTCTGTGAGCGCGGACCACAAACTCAACGGGAATGGGCCGATTGTCTGTGCCTGTCTGTAAGCGTGCCAATTTAGAAAGTGGTTCCCGTTTCAAAGGCAAAAATAATTGTCGCTTGGCCCTCGCACCCGCCCATGAAACGCTTGTACCACCGCCGTTCTCTTCACATTGGCGGGGAATTGTTGTGTGCTTACATAGATATGAGCAATACGGCGTCTCACATATACATTCACGGGCTCCTCTACTGCCATCTACCCACGAAACACACGGAAAAACTTGGTCCATCTTATGTATTCATATTAACAATCGTTGGCGATAACTACGACACATAACTACAGTTAGGAAGACATACGAACAGCTCCTAGCATACCATTGCACTTGTCCTCCTACCCGGCCCCCAATCTCATCCCTCTCACTTGATCCCTACAGCCTTCAAAAACTCCTGCCTCTGCACCGCGCCCTGCGCACCCGTTTCGACAGCCTTGACCACCTCTGCCATTGTCTCCACCTCGCGTATACCGCTGCCATGCTCAAACTCCCACAACCCCTCATCCTCGTATCGCACCTGGAATGCCTGCCAGTTCTCCGCCTTGAGCGTGCTGATGTGCTCGTTGACCGCCGAGGCAGGCCCAGAAAAGATCATGATGCCCGGGTACCCCGGCTTGGTGGTTCCAGAGAGCAACTGCGGCGAGAGCGCGAGCTTGCGTTTGGTGAGCGCGAGGAGATGGTGGAGCCATACGACGACCGTCTTGCTTGTTTCTGCCTCTGCTTCAGACGTGCCGGCTGTTGCCGTGCTGCCTGTGCCTGTGCCTGTGCCTGTCGCTGCTGTAGTCTGTGAATCACGATCGCTGTTAGTCCCCACCACGCGCTGGAAGCACGCGATGATTGCATCCAAACTCTCTTCGCCTTCCTCCAGACCGGCCGCTTGCACAGCTGCCTTTGTCTGATCCCGCAGATCCCTCTTCGCTGCGTCCGACGCAGAAATTACGTCTGGCAACCCAGCATCAGGATACGCATCCGGAAGACGAAGCTGCAGAGCCGCAGCTTGATCCACGAATTTCACCTCGCGGCTCTTGCTGCTCCATTCAACCTGCTCCGGATACATGGCCCGCAGGAGGTCCAGCTCGAGCCCCAGGCGCGATTCATCCTGCAGCTCTGGCATAATGTTCTTGTCTTTTTTTTTTCCCCCGTCTTTCTCGAAGTGTCGCTGATGATCGGTTTCAAAGAGAGATGGAACGGTCCGAGCACAGGCGAGACCGCACGGACCATTCCGCGTCACGTGGATCCTTCTCTCACACGCACACGCACGTGCCTGGCCAGCTGCAGTTCATGTATCCACACCTTCAAACAGGGTCGCATTTCATGTTTAAGTTACTACACACTAAACAACAATAGATGAAAAAAAAAGGCCCACACTGTCACAAAAGATCTATGTATCTCCCGCACCATTCGATCCTGACAGATCATGCGCCCCACCTTCAACTTTTCCAAGGTTCCAATGGAACACCAGACCATAAGCCCAGCTCTCGATCCGGCTTAGCGCCTGTCTCACTCACCCTCACCCTCACCCGCAACGCTTGTTCTCTTGGGAGCACTGGTAAGTAGAGGTTTACACTTGGGAAAATCGTAACGTACATACCTATATACACAAGCTTCTAAACCTAGCATTCTCCTCGCTATCTAATGTCGCCCTTATGCCTGCCCCCTTTAAAAAATAATAATTACATGCTATAAAAATATAGAACTTATTACAAAAAGTTATATAACTTTCCACTACTACCACCACCGTCTTTTCTACTTATTCTTGTCTATCTTAAAAACAAACCTTGTCATTAATTACATGTATTCACCCCAATGTATCCCCTTCCTCCTTTTCCCTTCCTTTCTCTCTCCCCTACCGTTTCTCCCCTCTAAAAAAGAAGAAAATAACCTATATTAATAGAAATACAGCAGAACATACTTATATATCCCACGTTTTTTTTTTCTAAAAATTACATAGTTACATACTTTACATAACACACATATATAATTAGTTAGCTCTTTTTTTCGTCTTTATACTTTAACATAAATACATCTTTATTTCTGATTTGTTGCTTAAAAGAGATTGTATTATAGGTAGACGTACGTACGTATGTACGTAGAAAAATGTAGGTGTGTGGAAAGGAGATTTGGGTGAAGAAAAGATGGATGGGATGGATGGATGTGTATGTGGGCGTGCGGTGCGTTACGGTTGCTTTGAAAAAACAAAATTGAGTTTTTTGCTTTGGTGGTGGGGGGGGGGAGAGGAGGAGGCTTAGATGAAAAAAAAAATAGTGTGGTTGGGTAAGAAAGTATATGAATCAAAGTGAGGTTAAAGTGGAGGTTCGTTTGTTGAATTGTAAGGGATTGTGTCTGTATTATTTTCTTTTGAGGATTTTGTGGAAAAGAGAGGTTTTTTTTTAAAGTGTGAGCTTGAGGGGTGTATACGTGCGTGATAATGGATTGTGTGAACTATATAGAGAGAGGGGGGGTTTCTTTCTTTTCTCTTCTCTCTTTTTTTAATTTTTTAATTTTTTGATTTTCTAATTTTTTTAATTTTTTTTAATTTTGTAGGCGAGGAATGGAGGGACGGACGGACGGAAGAGAGGAAGGGAGGGAGGGGGGTAAAGTTTGATTTAGATATTTTGATGAAAGGAGAAGGGGAAGAGGGAGGGGATTATTTAATGTTTTTTTTTATTATTGTCGTATTTCTGGAATATTGAAGTGGGGATATGTGGAATGAGGAGGTGTGGGAAGGAGTGATGAGTGGAATGGGATGGGATGGGATGGGGAAGGTAGGTACCTGTGTTGAGTTGTGGGAAGGTATGTAAGTGTTGTTGAGTTGCGAGTAGGTGGGTGGGGTTTAAGGAAAAAGTTCAAGGTTTGTGTAAAAATATCTAAGCAAGTCTACAATTCTCCCCCCGGCAATGGGTAATTAAATCGGTAAGAGGCAAAAAACGACTGGAAGAGTGATTTGATTCATGATTACGGATAGCGACAGATGATTGGTATACTATGATGAAGAGAGACTCGATGCATGCATATGTTGTAAAAAAAAGGAAATGTGACAAAAATTCTCCTCGATACTAACTCACTCCAAAAACGACCTATCAACCACATACGTAAAAAAGTATAGACAAGAAGTGAAGTGCCCCCACACCACGCGCACACAAACATGGATGCTATGCGCGCACGCGTGTGGGGCTCTGACTGCTCCAAGCTCACACCACCCACCCGGATAAAGAAAAAAAAACGAGGGATATATAAAATAAAGGAAAATAATCGTGCGAATCCTGCACGCCCCAAGCAACCTTCCTTGTCGTTCATCCGGGTCGTGCGTCTTTGACCGCGCACACGGTGAACATCTCACCCATCGATCCATTCGGCCATCCATGCAAGTAAGAGAAGAAGAAAAAAAGCAAGAAATAAGAAAGAAAAGGGCCGTAAGTCCGTGACCGAACAAAAGCCGAAAGTATGTATAAGAAAAGAAAAATCCCCTTTTCGCTGAGGGCGTGCGCGCGCGCAGAGATGGTTGAAAAGCGTAGGTAGCGTAGGGTAGGTATGGTATGAGTGATCGAGCTTAGCGGCCGTAGTTGATTTAGCTAGGCATACCCGCCTTCAAGTTGTCGTACTTGGATGCCGGGTAGCTCAGCAAGTTGTTACTCGAGTCGAGGGCCCCGACGCCGCCGACAGCATTGACATACTAAAAGAAAAACACGATCAGTCATGTGATTCACCCGAAAAGCCCACCAGTTGCGGAAGACAAGGGAGGGAAAGGGAAGAAAACTCACCGTGGTAATCAAACTATCGCTCCCATCCTTATCTCCACTGCTCTCCCACCACATACCGCCACCCAACCCTTGACTCTTGATAAGCGCCGTCTTCTGACGAATAATATTCGGCGTATCGTAGCTGATCAAAAACCGCTGTCCGGCATCATAACTCCAGCTCGCGACCAAACTCGAGTCCTCGGTGACAGTCGCGCCGGCTTGCGGGAGCGCTTTGTAGTCGTAGACGCCGGCTTCCCAGGACCCAGTGCCGACGCCGGAGAAGGGGCGTCCGGGGCCGTCGGTGTTTTGGAACGAGCGTCCGTAGAGAGGCATGCCAAGCACGATCTTGGAGGCGGCCACGCCGTGAGAGGTGTAGTAGGAGATTACTTGGGCTGTGTTGTATGGGGTTGAGGTTGGGTTTGAGGATGAGGGGTTCCAGTTTGCGTCGTGGCCGGAGTTGGCGTCCCAGGAGCCGGAGTAGTCGTAGGCCCTGTTGTTTATGTTAGTGGCTTGGTGATGGAGAGGGAGTGGAGAGGACGTACATGAGGTTCCAGAAGTCGAGATACTGGTCCATACCGGCGAGGTCGAGCTTTTGGTAGTTTGTGGGACCGGCGGGGGAAGCGACGGTGAGGAGGAGGTGCTGGCCTCCAGCGCTGGCGGCGGAGTAGGCATCGAGTTGCTTTTGTGGAGGTTAGCTTTTATGTTTTGGTGGTGAAGAGGTAGAGAGGGGTGATCATGACATACCCTGCGGGTTTCGGCGAGCAGAGCAACCATGTTGGCGGCCTGGGTGGCATCTTTGATCGAAGTGTTAGTGTAATGTTCATTGAGTAGTTACTCATGTACTGGTATCGGAGAGGTCGTGACATCATGTGACTTACCGGCAGGATATTCCCAGTCAATGTCGAGCCCTACAAGCATCCGATTAGCGAACCATCGAAATGGTACCGAAACTTTCGTTGAAACTCACCATCGAATCCGAGATCCTTCAAGATGGTTATCGCCGAGCTGGCAAATCTAGAACGTCCCGCGGCGGTAGAAGCAGGCTGCGCAAAGTTGGATGAGTAGGTCCAGCCGCCAATCGACAGCAACACCTTCATCTTGCGGTTGCTCTTCTTGAGCAGGTAGAGCTGCTTGGCGCAGCCGTACATGTTGGTGCCGACATCGTTCCACGAGTCGGTCGGGTAGTGCTTCTCGAGATCCGCGTAGGTGTCCGTCAAGTAGACTTCACCGGAGTCGGGACGCACATTGGCGAAAGCGTAGAGCACGTGTGTGAGCTCGCTGCCAGGGAGGTCCTGGGGTTGGAAATTGCGTCCGTAGATGGCCTGCGTGAGGTTAAGGTTAGCGAATGAGATATGATGGGTTTTGGGGGCATGGATGTCGCGGGGGTCTGCTTGTGTGTGAATATTTACCCAGTTGACGAAGTAGGCCACGTTTTTGTACCCGGTAGCTGCGACAGAGATATCAGAAACCTCAGTGACATTTTCGGCGCGCTTGGGGACCGCAGCTGCGCTGGAGAATCCAACGAGGGGCAGAAGAGTTGCAAGAGTAGAGAACCTCATGTTGTCTGGAGAAGGGGCACCGTGCTGGAGAGGGAGTGAGTCGTGGTGTGTTCTGAGAGATGGTAAAGGTAATAACAAGACTACTTATATATCCCGTGTCCTTGGAAAGTATGGACCGAGTCACTAAGTGTGTGTACGCAATTGTTACCTTGGCTCCACACGCGCGAAAAGGAAGGCAATGCTGGTCAATTGTGAAAGAGGAGGGTTGAAGCGCAGCATGCGGATGCAACCGCTCGAGTGTAGAATGACACCCCTCCGAGTGGAGGGGAAGAAGGTTGGGATCTTGGGTTTCCTTGCCGAGCATGGGGTTTCCACCAGAGAGGATCATTTTGTAAAGACACCGGGTAACGCAAAAACGTCGTACTGGGCCCACGGTACGACCATGGTGGGCGGGTAGAAGTCACCTAAGTGGTCAAGAGTCGTGAATACTCATCTGTCATGTACTGCCAAAAGAAACAGCCAGCAGGGGTCAGATCTATCTCGACACATCTGTTTGCAAACTTACTGCTGGGATCTACCCAGCGAGGTGCATGTTCAACAGCCGGCCGTTGTCCTTGAGCCCGGCACGCATGTCATTTCTCCTTCATCACGCTTCACTGCCCAAGAGTATCGCCTACCAATAACAACACCTGTTAAGGTAAACGTTGCAGCTGGCGGGCGCAAAGCTCTGCATCGTGATATTCTCCCGCGACTTGGGGCCAGTGCTTTGACTGCACCTTGCATTGCGCGCACGCGTCAAGGGAAGTCTACGCGTGCAGTATGTGCCTGACAGGATGTCGTGTGCTAACATAGCGTGAACGCCGATCGTCGCGATGATTGACAGGGTCCGGTATTGCCGTATAGAGTAGAGCGGAGGTCACATCGGGACTTTGCCCATGCCGACTTTCTTAAACTTTTCAACAAGTTATGTGTCAGACATAAAGTTAAAACCTTCGTAATTTGTTCAGCAGGCCGGCACGGGTGGAATGTGTTACATGTCCTACGGCCCCATCCATATGGCGGCCCGACACCTGTAATAGATGCCTCTGTAAACCGATCTTGAATCGCGCGGTTAATGATTTGACCCGGGAAGCGAGCCAGTCACAATACCTTCGGCTTAAACAAACAGCTTCCAAATGAGGACTGCGCTCGCCTACTGCCCTACTAACTAAAGAGTTATTTAGCGAAAGACGGCGTACCTTCAGTTACGAAGCCCAGATACATCCATCTACAGCGTGGCAAGAACTTTTAGAAATCTTACTGGGCTTCGGGAAAATTAAGCCATATGCGATCTTCCCCACCATAGACATCTTCAGAACACACCGCAAGTGTCTCTGATAGGAGATGCAGCGATAAGGTCAGAGGACACGACACTGCTATCTCTGCCCCAGCGAGCAGTTGTGGGCAGGGATGGCGCCCATGGTGTCGTGATGTACCTACCTATACTGACAAGTACAGGCTGAAGCTGTTTGCTGTCAGAAGTTCTGGGCATGTAGAGCCCTTTGGACGGTTGTCGTTACATGAAGCAATGATCTGCGATGTTCTTGGACATGGTGTATGTGTAAAAGCTAGTCCGGCTGCGTGTGAGACAGCACACGAAGCCATGTTGAAGACTAGTCTAAGTAAGCATCGGCAAAGGCTGGATGTAACCGATAGGTGCGCGGTGGAGCTAGAAGCCACGTTACAGAGGATTTGGCGCTTGTGATACTACCTGGGCCGGGGTTTGTAGATTGAGCGCATGCTGAAGATCAGTTCATACAGTATCTTAGACGAAGAAAATGGTCGAGAATGTGTCCTTTGCCCCACATGCACCTTATCGGAGCTTTTCAAACAAGCACATGACTGTGGATTAGCAACATGTGAAGTAGTCAGACCTTGAGTATGATTCGGTTGTGGCGGCCGACTTGGCTGAAATACAGAGCGAAGGCGTTCCTCCATTAGGAAAGCGAGAGCTGCTGTAGGAACGCGTGATGAGGGTATTTCGCAATGTACGTAGAAAGTAGAAAAAGATACTTCGAGCTTGTCGAGTGTCTAGCATTCGGTGTACCTAGGGCCCAGACACTAACCGAATTTAGCCACGAATGGAAGGTGTAGTAAGATGGACGAATTAGGAAGGCCACTGGGAATAACGATGATTGGACCGTCACGCAGAAATTGTTAGATAACATACGAGGATTGGGTTGGATCTACTTCGGCGCAATCGGATGCAATGTATCTACCTCTAGATTTAGGTCTTTTGCTGAGGTTGCGCAGCCTCAAGAGAAGCAAAATGGTGTACCGCCATGACTGCGAATCTCGGACGCAAACAGTCCACAACAGATCCAGGATAAAAAGAAGGGCGCTAACTGTGCATCCGCACATCTCCCACGGTCCCTGGCTAGTCCGGTAGTTATTCGAGCCAGAGCCAGGTAAATCTCCCGTGGCTCTGAGCGATCCCTGGAAATTTAAGGTACCCGTTTGCTGCTCCTGGAGTAATTTGCAGTCCCGGCCTTTTTGCATGCTGTTTATTCGTCAAAGTCAAGTCTCACTGACAGATAGGGCAGCTGATTACGTTTCTTTTGTGATATTTTAGTCGTCTTGTTTGCAGAGTTGAGGCAGCATCTCACTCGGTATGGTAGCGCTGGATAATCCCGGGATTTCATTCTCTTTTGGGAATCTATTCCGTGTGGCCGACTGCCATTCTTTTGGACTCGATGTGGTGGCATCACGCCTTTGGTTGGATTGACCGGTGTGAAAGCAAATTGAGATGCGTTCAGGAGCAACTTGATGGGCGCAAAACTGGCCAAGAGAGAGAAAGTGTACAGAACCCCTAGACGTGGAGGCAGCGAAGAAATCATGGCGGCGTATTGCAGCGTAGTGAGCGGAGCCATGATGCTCCGAAAACCTTTCGGGCGTAAGCCAATGTGACCATTCCCATGGACGGATGTTACTCGACGTTGCTGAGATTGTGATGTCGGGCTTTATGGTAGTGGCGGCGGCTGCGTAACGACCGTGATTGTTGAGGGAGGAGGGTAAGTGCTTTTTGCGTGGAGGTGGTGTTGTGAGACACGCTCTCAACCCATCTGCCGGTCGCGATTGCTCATGACTTGCATGATAAGGTGATTCTAATCTCGAAGATTACCAAGCGACTGTACATGTTAACATGCATATCAAGCACTTGAGGTTGCTTACCTACATTTGTTAGATATGAGGGAGGTAGGGCAACGAGTGCCTGTCGATGAAACATCGTTCTCCAATGCATCTCTCGGACACGGTAATTAGGCAGTTCCGTCGTCGAAAGATGAGTTTCAAGGCTCACACATTAGATATTCCCCACGGAGGGGTCGTGCGGAAGGGTGAGCCATCGTGAATTGCGGGACCAGGAGGATGGTCTGTGCGTTATACTCGAACTGTCCAACTGTGCCACCACTACTCAAAGCCCCCGACATAAAAATGTTACCGCAATCGGTAAGCTACTTTCGCATATGCAGCTCCATTAAATGCTACCCGTCGTTGCAAGAATGCTATCTTATGTAACCTAAATACCCACGTTGAGCATGCCCCCACAACGCCTTTGTTCCATGACTCGCACGCAATGCAACAACACCAATGTTCGGTCGTGTATTTCCTATCCCGGAAAGCAAAATGTACGTCAGAAATTACCACTTGTACCGCGCACCAAAAGAAATGCCATGATTCGAACGTGAAATGCCTCCTTCATTCAGGCAGCGGTTCCCGCGCCAAAGCCCTGTTCTTAGCCTCGTCCCCTCTCTTGTACGCTGCCTCCTTTTCTTTTTCCAGCTCTTCCTCCAATACCACTCTTCTTCCCTCAATCTCTTGAACAACCTCGAAACCTTCTCCCCTTCTCCTCGCCAAATCCATTTCCTCGTCGATTTTCTCCTTCCTCTTCAACTTTTCCATCCAATCGTCCAGTTGATTGTCATCGCCGAAACATATGCCGTACCCATCGCAATAGCACGCATTCATCGAAGGACAAACCTCGGCATTGCGCGTAAAAAGGTACTGCCAAATGTACTCGAAAACACGGCCGGAGTCCGCATCGTTCAGTGGGGTTGCCAGCAACCATTCGCGGAGATGTTCATACGTCTTCTTCGGATTATCTCTTACTCTTTCTCTACTGACGGCGAACTGTGCACAACATGGTTCCGACAAAACCGGCGGAATTTTATGACCAGGAAATAACTCTTTAAACAAGTCGCGATTGAGTGCCCCATCGCTTGATTTATCCTGATCACCCGTTATCGTCCGATTAAGATAAACACCTGGGCAGCCTGGCTCGAAATGACAACGCAAGTTCATAAAACCCTGCCGCCACACACGATCATCCTGGAGGCGTTTGATTGTCGCTGGAGTACTGAGATCCAGCAGGATATTGTTGTGATATGTGATACTGTGTGCATGAATGAAAATAGTCGTATCAGCGAGCTCGTCATAATGATCAATAAGGTAGGTCAGGTAGACCATGGCTTCGTTGCCTTTGTTCCTAGGCACACGGTACGTCGCATTTGGTTTGTCGACTTCGTAGACGGCAGCGGGTAAATCTGGGAGGTCATTTCGTATCCAGCCCACATCCTCTCCGTTCGTCTTCGCTACCACGAGCGTCCGCGAATACTCAGAATTCTCAGGTTTCGCCACTCCGGGAGAGAAAGGCTTTCTCGAAGCGCTGGATACGGCATCGTGGTACAGTGAACTGAGACCGGATAGATGCTGACGCGGCGTTTCGAAGCTACTGAACCAGACGATGAGGGTGACGATGAAGAAGGACAGCGCTGTAAGCGGTATAGCTCTCCGTGGAGTGATCCAGGGCATAGCGAAGACCGGGGTGGTCGGGTATTCGAGCTGCTGCTGTCGCGCACCGTAACCAGCGTTTTGTCCAGTATGTAGTATGCTGTGATGCGTTCATGAGCACTTCAATAGCATATTAAATTCGATGAGTCGCTGGTAAAGGAGAATAAGCCCAAGCCACTCCAAGTACTTGGAACTGTTGGGCGATACGTCCCGGCGCGGGGGTCCCGGGGCACGTTTCCTCTGGCTAAAGTTTTCTTTGCAAGCTTGGTAATCGGTATTGTTTTCCAAAGATTAAATAGGGACGAAAGATTTTGGTTTGACCTTCCGACTTTGCCGAGGGTCACCGCAATTTGCAAGATCAATGTATGTTGCCATAAGGTTGTGTTGCACGACTGGTGCCACAGCAGCGTTTAGTTATGCGCACACGCAACAGCCACACACGCCCAGCCCACTAGCTGTAGCCACATATCGAGTGTATGTCATCATCATTCGGCCTTTGCTGCGCTTGGATCCACATTGCCAACAACCAAGCGCACCAAAAGCCGGTTATTCCCTATGCGCTTCTCGAACCAGAATTCCAATGGAGCCTGTACGTGCACAAAGGACCGCTAACGACGGCAGATGAGCGCCATGGCGAGTGCTAACGGATGCCGTGCGACGCAGCGGTAAACAGACATTCATGGAAAGCCACGAGTCCCGCTACGTTTGCTACACTCAACAAACACTTATCACGGCGGATTTGCACGCCTACGAGTTGATGGGGAAATCCTGCACGCGCCTAACTCAATGCAGTGCTCACCGCCGGCTTCAATGCCGACATACAGTGAAGTAGGATCCATCGCACCTTTATCAATGTCAAAAATCAGGCTTCGTTTGAGAACGTAGACCATTTCTGGGCATGAGGGCCGGAGTCTTGGAGCAGGATGTACTCGTAGATAGTGTCTCAACTGATCAAGCATTCATCCTGCTATTGAAATTCAAGGCAGCTCTCCCCCCTACTCATCCTGTATCTACAAAAAAAATCCGCCCGCGATTCTTTTAAGCACATTGCTCTTTCGAGATTTCAATAGTCTTGAGAGGCTGGTGTGGGGGCCCCACACTGCGCGGCAGGTCTAAAACGCCTGTTCCGAGACAAAATGCGTCTTGGTAGCTCTCGCGCTAGGCCCGACTATTTGAGTGTGTGCTAGCTGACATCTGCAAAAGCGTGTAGGGAGATTTCTGGTAGGGACTCAGTCTTTTAATGACATGAAACTCCGCAACGGCGGTAGTGTAGGCTCCAGAGTTTCTCCAATTCATCGCCTGCATCATGATCACAGGTATTTGAAACAGATAAGCGCCGTGCTATACCTGGTCATGTTGGGGGCCAGTAGCAAACTGTGCACAGCTGCCTGCGCCGCTTCACTCATTAAAAACACAAAAGACGCTCCCAAAACCACAAACTTTTGCGACCGTAGAGTATTCTAAACCAAATGGTATAGTGACTTGGGAACTGGAATGAAAAAAAATATAGGATCGACCATCTATGGCAACTCCGCGTGTTAGACCCTCGTATACACGAGTCGATGAAAACGACCCTACTCGGACATCCAAAACCAGTACAGGTGTAGAATTGCGATCACTACACGACCAAAAGAAAACAGATGAAGTCAAACGCAACACGAAAGTTACACCCCTAACATTTCAACTAACGTCGCTTCCGCTACAAGGTCCAGCAGCCTTACTTGCTATCATTCTTCTCACAGGCGCTGCAGTAGGCGTGCTGCTTGCGAGCCGCGGCTCACCAATCGAGCGATGGAGAGTTCAAAATGTGCAAATCCAACCCCAGGTCTGGCTCTCCGTCTTATCAACAATCATGGACGGATTGGCCATGTTTGCCGTCGCAAAAGCCGCTGAAATGACGTACTGGTGCGCAGCAGCCCGCGGGGCTACACTACGCAAAATGTACTACTTGTATGAATCACACTTTATTCTTGGAGCGCTCAAGAACCTCTTCCATTTTCGCGGCGATGGCCTGGCGGTCGTTTCGGTGCTGTGTTTTGTGTCAGCCTTGCGTGGCCCATTGTTCCAGCGCGCTTCAACGGTCGATGGCAATACTTTACGGCACACAGATGGAAAGCAGGAGCTTAAGGTCGCTCAGCTTATCCCACCAAATTTCTTGTTCCAAGGCTCAGTTGGAAATCCGTTGCTCTTCGATGGGGCGTACAATGCTTATGTGGAGCGAAAACCTATCAACATCACGTATAGTGAAAAGGAGTGTGGTGACAAGTGTGAAGGCAGAGTCAAGGTGCGTGCCACAGTCTGATTATAGCTTCAAGCTGATACGGGCTAGGGCTACGGTTTCGAGATAAAATGTTCAGACGTTTCCTATATTCCATGGGACAATTCACCCGATAGCGCACTCAGAAAGACGTATCAGGGTCCTGATACCTCGATTGGGACTGCGGTACCAATATTCAATAGCTCGGCCGATCTGTCAGTCGAAGCTGAGGTTCCTGACGAACAGCAAAGATGGTTTCGGATAACTAATCTCTTCAAGCCCGAATCCGGCTGTGGTGGAAATCTTTCCATTCACAAGTGCGCGCTGCATCACGCCGTAGTTGAGTATGGCGTGGTTCTCAGCAACGGGTTTTTGAGCCTAAGTGAAAATTGGCAGGACGACAGCGTCCTATTTCAAACGTGCATACCCATTCCCACCCATTTGTGGAAGTGTTCCAGCTGACCAGATTCTTCAGCCCAATGTGGAGTTTCCCCACTGCCTCTACTCCAGACCTCGCAGAAACATGGAGTCCGACGGCGCACTGGGCCTCGTGGTTCAATATTGAGTTCAATGAAGAGATAGACATATATACAGGTGACACTGAAGGTGGACCGTTTAGTGGCTCCAACATGCGTTACTTGCTTGCTAAGCGCTTCATCCACGGGGATATCAACAACGTCAGCTGCAGCACTACCTTTGAAGATCCCACCCAATTCGTTCTTAACAGACTTCGCGAGATAGCATTCCGTACTGCCGTGGCTGCGGCCAATGTCACTGACCCTGTTATCCTTTTTGGAAATTCTGAACTTGTCCAGGAAGGCCTGTCACGGGCTCTCAATTGGACGCAAAACGTTGAACTTATCGGCCAGAGACGTATCGTTGCCTATACTGTGAGCATTCCATATCTCGCATGTGCAATTGCTTGCAGTCTTCTTGCTGTCGTGGCCATTGTGCCGCTCTACTGGAAAGCGAGAAGCGAGATATTGGTGCTCCGATCGTTCAATCCCCTCGATGTTGCGCACGTCTTCGGCGCCCCGCTTCTTCAAGACGTTCGTGAGAAAGACATGGAGAGCTACGTGCGCAAATATCAAGGGCTAAGGAGAGTGAGGTATTCATCTAAAGAGTCGGACAATGGCGAGGAGGTAGGGGTTGTAAGGATTCTACCTGAGGATCGTGGTACTGCAGCTGTTGCGGAATGAATCAATACTCTTGATTTCCCTTGAACCTTGTACTAGGAGATGAAGTAGAGTTCCTCCTATCCGAGTACGAACAAGGAAACAAGGATCGCGGAGCACATATCGGACTCACTACTAAAGAGGCCGTGATCCGCAACGCTAAAGGTCTCCATCCTCACTTCCCTAGATGGAACTACCGGATCAACAAAGTTGCTGCTTCCATCCCGGCGTGCGTTTTTAAATCCCCCAAGATCCTCAATATGCGCCTGATATATCACCACGGCTCGCCATATACGCGCAGAGTGTATATGCTAGCTCTGGAGTTAGGTCTAGCGCAGCACATTGAATTCCACAAGTTGGTGGTATGTCCAGTCAGCATACCCGGATGGAGCGACAAAAACAAAAATTCAACCGCCTATAACCCCATGGGGAAGATCCGCTGTCTTGTAACGAAAGACATTCCCGACGGTCTTTTCGACTCTCGCATGATTTGCGAGTATCTAGATAGTCTAGCCGTAGTAAAAGAGACAAAAGATGAGTGATGTTGGCAGATGCGAAGCCTACACGCTTGCGCAGAGGACACTATGGATTGTACAAACTGCGTTTCCGAAATCCGCGCGCTATACCATTTCAGCTAGGGATAGAATCTTGACGAAACCAGCTGAGAAGAAAGCGGCGACAGCCGAGGTATTTGCGGTTGCGACTGTCATTGCGATGACGGAGAGCGTCCTGTCTAAGTCGCAAGTTGCGAAGGGTGGTCTTCCTCCAGCGACGGCGATGCTGGATATTATGTCCTACGTGAAATTGGATTGAATTGGAGGGAGGGGTGGCCTGTTGGTTGAGTGGATGGAGAGTTGGAGGGAGGGGAGGAGCTTTGTTGAAACTCCCCTGGATAGGGAATGGGGCGTGGCGGAAGCACTTTTCAAAGATTTGGCCACAGAACGGTGTTGGAAGGTGGCAAAGGAGATTAAGATAAGATGGAAATTAATACTAAAATATACACGATTAAAGGAGAGTTGTAGCTTGTTGTTTGCTATAAACATTTTGCTAACCCAAATATCACCCAACCTTATTTACCTCTTACAAGCTAATAAATAGGATAATAATCGCTCTTTTCACACATTATTTTCGAGATGTTTAACTACAATAACATATTTAAGATCTACCTATGTGCTGTATCTTCCTATAGCTGTAGGAGTACAACCCCGTCAGACATTACTAAAACTGTAAATAAAGCACCTAGATTTCGCAGATGCCTTTATACTTTTGTTATATTTCTTACAGGAATCTATTCCTCGCCATGTCTATTATAGTGCTCTCTCACGTCCCTATTCGTTGACCTCTAAACCTGCCTAATTAGGAAGGTACTGTAAAACCATCAATTACTGCACACTAAAAAGTCCTTCAAACGCCTGTCCGTCCCCAACTCTAATCCAAATTTCCGATAGATTTCGCAAATGTACAAACTCTTCTTAACTCACCATAGCATACGACAGCCCTATCCACCCCTAATACTAAGTATCTAAATCGCTTCCTAGAGTGAATACATGCCAGATTTTGGGCGTCCTATGATCCTAAACTCCTTATTATAAGTGATTCACGATTCATAAATCCGCGGTTCATGAAGCAGCAATGCATGCATCGCCCTCAGCAATCAACGGTTTTCTTACTACCTTCTTAATTGGGAAAGAAGGCTCCATTAGGCACGTGACCTTCCCTACAACATTCAAAAGTGGCTTAACAGCGGATAGGTATAAAAAAAGGCGGGGTTTAACATCCTCCAACTATGTATAATAGAGTAGAAAAGGCTAGGTAAAGGATCAAAATCGCCACGAAAACGTATATATCTATTAGAATATTTATATTTGTCCTTGTCTTTCGCCTTTCTAAGTTACGTACATACATAGAGGTATGTATCTAATATGATCTACTCGCGGGTCAACTCACCATAACATCTAATAACCCCTTCTTTCCCCTAATCCACGCTAAAACATCTTATACTAAAGATTAAACGTATAAACATAGTTTACATTATGCCGTAGTATATACACCCCGTTTTCCTAATCTTAATTTCATTCCGTTACACGATTGACGCAACAAGTATACAGAAATTCCTACACGACTACCATAATCAACACCTTTCCGTGTACCTCCCAAATTAGGAAGGTTCGGAGGTATGCTACGTGTATGTACGACATAATGATATCGGCTCCGGCCACGTCGGTGGACATGTGGCTAGAGAATGCCGTGGGAGTGGAGTAGGACCTAGAGTTGTGTAACGTCGGGGAAGAGAGGGGATGGTGGGACGACCGCGGGAATGAGGACGAGAACGAGGACGGGGATATTTTTGTACAATGTAGTACAAAAAAAAACTTTTGAGCTGAAAAACGTGGAATCGCTAGCACGTTCCACATCACACTGACGACATCGAGCAACGGCAAAAAGCTTTGTGAACATCGAAAATGTTATACATTTCTCTAAAATTCTACTCTTCTTTGTAATACATTGATCATACCATACCGGCAGTCTCAGTCAGAAGAAAAAGGAAATCGCTTAATGCCTCGTAGCCCCCCTGATCCACCTCTTGCCGTGACCCCTATACTTGAAATTGCTCAACTTGACCACAAACGCACCACGGTCAATCGTGTTAATCACAATCCATCCGCTGGCGAACGAATAATGGCTCCAAGTGCCGAAATCCCAAAGCGCAACACCGCCGCCCTCCTCGCCATCATCACCAGGGAAAACATCAAAGTAGGCAATTTCTTCAACGCCGGCACCCGTGGGGTCCTCAGGGATGGTAGACACGTCGAGAACACGGAGTCCGGCCTGGTAGTTTGACTGGAAGGCAAGGCCGTTGTGGACAAATTGGTTGTGATCGACGGAGCGGGTCGAGGATTTGTAGAAGCCCGTGTTGACGGGTTTCTCGAGAGAGGTAATATCGAAGATGTAAGTCACGGGGAAGCCATCGATGGCAGGGGATTCGGGGTCGGCATCTCCGGGGTCGATCTCGCCCTCGTCAAGCTCATCGTCGAGGAGGAGGTGGGTTTGCCAGTTGGGGTCGAGAACCCAGCCCTGGTGCGTGTAGGACGCGCCTTTGTAAGGCGTGCGCGAGATGATGGTACCGGCGGTGGGGCCGGTTTTGTTGGTTACGTCATAGATGGTGAGGGTGTCCTCGTTGTAACCGTAGCAGATGTCACGGCCGTTGTATTTCTGGTCTGGGCCGCGGTAGACGATGCATTGTGCGTCGTGCACGTAGCCGTCTTGCGGGGAGCAACCGGTGGAGTAAGGCTTGGT
Source organism: Periconia macrospinosa (assembly GCA_003073855.1). Classification (NCBI taxonomy): domain Eukaryota; kingdom Fungi; phylum Ascomycota; class Dothideomycetes; order Pleosporales; family Periconiaceae; genus Periconia; species Periconia macrospinosa. The sequence continues at coordinate 80,699 of KZ805369.1, forward strand.
GGGGTCGTCCATGTTGATGAAGATGAGGCCGGCGGCGCACTTGTCAGTACGGGGGGCGGCGCCGACAGCAACGGCATACTTCAGCTCCTCGTTGACTACGACGTTGTGGGAACGGCCGATAGGGAGGTCTGGGAGGTAATTAGTGCCTGTGTTGGAGTTCCACCGCAATAAACATCACTTACCCGTGAACAAGCCAGTGAGGTCTTTCGCCGTATCAAAAACTACTGGGCTTGCCGGGTCCACATCCAACAACTTCTTCATGTCGAAGATCTGAACGCCGTGGTTTTCACCCTCGCTTCCCACGACCAGGTACTGGCCCATGGCTTTGATCTCCCTCCAGATGACAGGGGAGGCTTGCGCGGGCAGACGTCCCAAGTACACCAACTCGCCCTTGGATGTGACCTCTGCGAACGCAGCGCCGTCGGTCTGGCCAATGGCAATGAAGTCGCGGCCCTCGCCGGACCAACCCCACGATCCAGAGCCCTCGCCGCCGTTGCTGCCGAGCTCCTCGTGCGTCTTGAAGTCGTACATGTCGATGTCCTTGCACTTGTACGTCTGGTCCGCGTCGCCCGGGACAGCTGCGGCGAAGCCATTCTCGCACTTGACGGCGGTTTGGTTGGAAGCCTTCTTGAAACCGGCCCACTTCTTGTTGTCGTAGTGGCCCGCGGCTTTGTTGCGTGCCCATGCAGCCTGGGTCAATTAGTATTTGGTTATCCCATTGAATGAAGTTTTTCGGTGAAGCAAGTTGCAAAAGAGGAATTGGATCATTAAACGTACCTCTTTGGCAGCCATCATCTTGTTCATGACAGCGCCAGATGCATACTGCTCCTTGGAGAACATGGCACCTTCTGCCAGAGGCAGCAGGGCCGCAGTGAGCGTGCTGGTAAGCTTCATCTTTGCGAGAATTGCAACGATAGACGAACGCGCAGCCTCTCAAGCAATGCGGCTCATTTCCTCCCCTTATATATTTTATTGCGCATGCTAGGAAATCGCCACTGCCCGAGTGATGCGATGGCTGACCCTGTTCCTTCCCCGTTCCTGCATGCATCTTGCAAGGCGTTATCAAGACCGTATCCCATACCTTCCCATCCGGGCGTAGCACTAAAGGGGAAAGCTTAATATTTCCACCGAGCCAGGGGTGGGGCGCCGTGCTACGCAGCTGGGCATGCTCCGAAAAGTCTTGGTCTTCATCTTGTTCGCCATATTGATTTGTCGGGGGATTTACTTGGCACGAGAATCGGTATGTCGCTCTGCCTGCATGAACCGGGAGATTGGAGGGCAACCAGGTTGGGAAGGCGGCTGCTCGTCACTCGGAAATGTCCGCATCAAGTACTCTTATGTGCACCTGCTCCTGCTCGGTATGGCGATGCCGTGGAGTGCGAGAACTGATTGCGCATTAAGATTGTTTTGCACATGTTTACTGAGGCGCCCGTTTGCCAAGACATTGGCGCATTTTGAAAGCATCGTGCAATCTGCATTTCCTTACCCTATTAGTGACCTCCCTTGGCAGCTCCAACGCCATATCTCAGGAGATGGGGCGATAAGTTAGTCATGACTCCATCTCCATTAGCTGCATTGGTGTCGTGGTGATGGACGGTACGCACACCAGATAGAGTAGGAGCCAAGCATTGATACAGGTTCCGAGGTCCCGTGTACGGGAAGGGAAGGGAAGGGAGATGAGGAGAAACGGCAGATGAGAATCGCCACTGCAGATAAACAAACGATTTGGTTTCTGCATTAAGAAGGATTTACAATGATTAAAATAAAGTCCAACGGGTTTATCAAATGCGGGCGGCTGCTTCCGTGTGCTTGTATACAAAACAACCCAATGCGGTTAGCGTAGACCTACAATGAGGAAACAAACCCGGTACCGATTCTCTGATAAAGAGCCAATCAAAATCATCTCTTTACCAACAATATACATATGAATACTGGTGCATACCCGCTCAAGAGCGGCAGGAACCAGATACCGAGGACTGGGGACACTGGTCAACCCATGTTCCTAACAAACTCCATGTCGTCCAAGCCCCAAGACTGCAAACCAAAATCCCATAGTTCCAACAGTGCCTATGCCAATTCGCCACATGTGTAATCCAACCATGAACCCAGTGCTTAACCACCCATCTCTACATCTTGAACAGTATGCTGCTCAGCATACCCCAGATTTAAAAAATACCCCAATTTGCATCCAGGCCCGCGTTCCTTACCCTAGCGCTTCTGACATCCGCACGCCTGGCCTTGTAAACATGAACTGATACGGTTGAGCTTGAGCACGACCGAAAGGTTCTATTTGCAGCCGGCCGGCGATCTCTTCTTCAGTGCTCTGTACGTACTGTGGAATATTAGGGAAGGGATCGTGCTTGCGGGTATTGCTGTGGCTGCTGGCTTGTTGCTCGTTGATAGAAGCGCTGGGACTGAAGCGGTCTGTTGGGATGGTTAGTCTCTTTCGGCCTGGGAGATGTGGAGAGTCGGCAGTTTTACCGATGGGATAGAGCGACGAGTGTCTAGCGTTGGGGGTTGAGCCAAGATCAAGAGGGTCACCAAACTCGAGAGGGTCGCTATCGACATCCTCTTCAGGTGAGTTGATAGGGAATACAGGAGACGGAGTAGACACAGTCGCGGGCTCACTACGCTGTGTTGCCACTAACGACGCTGGAGGCTGTGGTGCGGCTGATTGGGGTTGCTGGGTAGACGGCGTCGATGGTTGCGGCGTCAGGTGGTTGTAGTAATTCCGATTATACCGCGGTAGGCCCCATTCGACGGGGGGAGCACTATTTCTATTGCTTCTATGCAAAGATGAAAGTCGGCATTCGTCTTCAGAGATGGTATCTGCCTTGTATTTTTTCGCGCGTCGTTGTTCGTTGTCTTCATAGCGTGCATGTAGGCTGACTTCGTTGAATGGCCTACCGGATTCTCGCTGGTTTGTGGTCTCTGATGAGTCGCCTGCATCGGTAGGTTGGATGGCAAAAGAGACGTTTTTACGATTTTTATTCGTAGGCTCGGGGCGCCGCTTGTGCTTAGTTTGCCGCCGAAGTGTTTGTTGTGTATCTGAAGAATCGGAAGCTATCGGATCCACAGAACTAGCATTGCGCAGCGACAACGGGGAAGGATAACGTTGAATGGAATCACTCGAGTCCTCGTGAATTCGAAAGTTGAGACGAGTTGTCGCGGATGCCCTCTCGCCCTCGGACCTGATATACCTGGCTTTTCGGCCATGCTGCCGCCTTGCATATGGAGCTCCCAGAGCTGAAGTCTGCTCTGGTGGACATGGTGTTCCACCAGGCGTAGAAGTTCGTGAGCGATCGGTTCCAGGCTCTGGAGTTCGCAAGCCCCCGTTGAACCTGGGCGGGAGTGCGCGGACATCGTCGGCGGAACCTTGTAAGTTTTCACGTGCTAGTAGCGATGACGAGAAGCCTTCTTTTGCGTCCATTTGCGGATGTTCGGATTTAACAATACTCCTGGCATACTCGCTGCCGATTACGGGGTTGGAAAATATATTCATCGCGCGAGGAACGACTGAGTCGGAAGTTGAGGAGCTGAGCGTGTGCGCGATCGCGGAAGGTATATCGCAGGTTATATAAAGATGTAATATCATACATGGCAGAGAGAGTGGGACGGGCTGGGTGGTTGAGTGCCAGCGTTGAACGTCTTTCTGCTCCTGCCTTTACGTCACTAATTGCTTGTAGGGTAACCGCTCTTTCACCGCACAGTCTGCTGCTTCCGTTTGTAGGAGCTAGTTCGAAAACGGACCACTTGAGGTTGTCTATTTGCAATAATTCAATTTACAATGCGCTTCCCGCAGGCAGCCTAGATTTTGCATCGAAGCATGGTTCGAACAGCGGGTTGTGGATGTCGTAAAGTCACCTACGTATACACTGGGACATATGTAATTTGTGGGGCTTCAACCACAATACTCCTGTCCAGTTTTTACAAGTGCGGAAGTTGAATATTTACATGTGTGTTCGCCCATTTCAACAAATGCCTACTGGATCGAACATCCGCATGCTGTGATCACTTCAGATCTCTGCATGAAGATAGATGCAAAACTACAGAACATCACTTGGTATATTCTGGAGAATGGTGAATCGGAAGAAGCTGGTTGTATTCAGATCAAGAGAGTGCTCTAATATGTACATGCTGGGTGTTTGTTTCACCCAGCGCTAGCTATTTGCTTCACCCAGCGCTAGCTATTTGCTAACTATCAGTGAACGAAGGAAATCTAAGAACTTTAAATAAATCAAGCTATCAATCACACAAACCGCGACAATCTTGATTTTCAAAGGCTCTCCTTGATGAAAATTTCAAAAGACTGAATCAAGTTAATATCCCGCATTGAAGGCATGATCCTTTATCTCATCCACGGCGAGGCTAGTGAAGGCAATCGCGTCATCCTTCATGGCAGTGATGGCGCATCGATGCATATCCAATCGAGACGCCCGATGCGTGGGAGGAGAGAACTTACTTGGGCACAACGAAAGTATTTCGAGGAGCTGTAGTCGTGGGCACTGGGTCTTCCGCCTTAATCATTACCTTCACTCTATCCCGGAAAAGTGCACGGTATCTGAAAGGGAGTGTAGAGCTCACCGCCATTTCGGACGAAGAGACTGAATGGAAATGGAATACACCATGTCGTCTCGAGCAGTGCGGTGAGCCGTCACCTTAGCTCGGTGATTGTATTCTGAATTGTGATCCTGGTGGGACTGAATCAGTACAATTTAGTAAGAAGGGAACGCTTCGACTCACTTTCACTATCAATCAAAGGGAGCTAACGGGGCTTATATTTCCCGTGGAAACTGCGCCAATATTTCTGTAAGCCAACCCATGGTGGAGGGTTGAGGAGATGTATTATTAATCGAATTCTAGTTAGCTCTTATTGCTTGGTATAACATAAAATACATGTTTATCAACGCAATTTTAATGGAATTACTAGCGGTATCAATACAGAAAATGAACTATCAGAAAGTCCTCAGCCATGGACGTTTACACAAGAGAACTGGGGACTCGTGTGATGAAGCGTATGTAAGGAGGTTGATGGTGACTCACTTTCGTCCCATAGTTCCAGAGCCATCTACCATCTACCACCAACTATCAACGGATTTTCAACAGTCTTCTTGGTATACAGGTAACTTTAAACCCCTTTTTCATGCTTGTATTTGAGTGCTAGGCTATTCTTGTCATGGTTTGTGTGGTTTGTATATGACCTTCGATATATTTCCTTGATGTGCCTAGATTTCTTTGTTCACTGATTGCTAGAAAATAGCTAACGCATGGTGGATCAAACACATAGCATGTACATATAGAGAGCTCTCACTATCTGAATATGATTGGTTTCTTATTCATCTCTTCTCTCAATCATGTATAGTAAATCCACACGACGTGACTTACTTCTTTTTCTTTTCTAATACTGATGGCCCGCTCTTTTTTACCAGTTCACTTAGTGGGCTGATATACATACAGTAGTTATTATTCCAGTCATTACTCCCCTTGGTGGGCATTGTTCACACTCAATGTAGTGCCATAGTAACAGGTGACTCTAGGATACACGTCGGTAATCTTTATGACCTCATCTATTCCAAAATAGTTGACATGCAAACAGGTACAGCAAGTGCGGATCATCCAGGTTAACCTGTTGAGTGGAATTGGTTGAACATTTTTTCAAGGTACATTGCTTCTTAGTGGATGCCTTATGGTTTTTATATACTTCTCTTCGGAATCTCCACAACACACGTATGTAACACAGCCACACTATCACTCGCACGACCCCTTTGGGAAAGGACTGCCTGCAAACGAAGTCATGGGGAACCATTCAACAGCACAACGGAGCTAGAGATAGCCTGCATATCGTCCGTTGGGAAGGCGTAAAGATCACGCCAATGTCTTGGTATACCTCCTCCGCTTCTATTTAACTGACACAGTTACTTATCTCAACCATATCCTTCCACTTCAACTACAACTCGTTCTGGATAACCATCAACCCGCGATCTTTACTATATTCAACCTTACCCGCGACCCTACTCCAACGTGCTTCGCCCACGATAGCGTCAAAAAAAAAAAAAAAAAAAAAAAAAAAAAAAAAAAAAAAAAAAAAAAAAAAAAAAACTTCCACTACGATGAAGATAATTAACATCCTGATCTGGTAAGTCGATAGGACTGCATATATTACACAAGAAACTGAATGAGTGGTCCCTAGGTGGTTACAGGCACTAGGCTTCTGCTTAGCTGCCCTGGAAATGTCAGAAGATAGCTTTTCCAACTCGGATATCGCGGCTGCGTCTGGCATGGTTCCTTCCCATCAGTTCGTCTACCAGCTTATCATCCACCGCCTCGTCTTCGCCCATCGGTACCATGGCCACGGAACCCGGAATGGTATACGTCAATGCCTCGGATTTTGACAAAATCATAAAGTCCAACGCCCTGTGGTTTGACAATACAACGTACAGCATGACAGGCTCTACCACCCAAGAGAAGCGCTGGATGTCTAGATTCGGGCGAAATGGCGCTACTAAATGGCCGCGAAATACAGTAACCAACCGCGTTTACGTCCGGTACTGTTTTGCAAACCAGAGGACACGTGACGAAGCCAAATGCCTCATAGACAATGCCTTGAGTCTCTGGGCCGCCGCTCTCGGGGGCCGTGCAAGTCAACAGACTGGGCATGCTATCGTGACTACGGAAGCTAAAGACACGAACGCGCGGATATTGCTCTGTCACGAAGATGAGGGCCTTACTAGGTGGAATAGGTACATGCCCGAAGACGCCTTGGTCATTCGCATTGACGATGGTCCTGATCGTGCCATAGCTGGTTGGCTTCCGCAGGGTGGACCGGGGAGGCATTTTCTCTATGTTGCACGGGAGACGTTAGACCGTCAATATACCCATAAAGTTGCGCATGAGATTGGACATGGTAAGCTTACAACCTTTACATATAACGTGAAACGCACAGCTAACAATGCACGTCAGTTTTCGGCATGGGCCATGAGCACCAGCGAAGCGACCGAGATCAACACCTCCTGTATCAGTGCGGAATGGTCCAAAATTTTGCGCCGGCGTTCAATGCGGCCAAAGCTGCAAATCCGGGAATGACAGACGATCAGCTCATGAATGGGATCTGCAACGACAAGATCTTCGCGTTCAGATACGGCTTCACCCTGGTCGACGAATACCGGATTTTCACGGACAGTCCCGGAATGAGCGCTGAGTTCGATTGGGAATCCATCATGCTTTATGCATCCCCAGCAGGCGCTTCATCGTACGAATGTATCAGGGACGTGAGATACTGCCCCCTGCTGAAAAAGACCTCCGATGCTGCAACTGGACGACTCTATGTGACTCAATACATGGGGATGGAAGCAACTAGGAGGCCTTCGCGGATGGACGCCGAATTCATAAGGCACTACTATCCTTTCAACCCACCCGCCTAAAAGCGGAGGTTGATTTCCCGTCCGGTAGTACTAGTTAAATTCCTACTTTGGGCTTCACAGAGAGGATGGGCCGCTTCAGAACGAGTGAACAAATTTTACGAAAAGATACCGAACTGGGTCAAGAACGGTGGTCGAACGCAAGACGTGATCGTCTGAGTGTTGTAACGGTCTGGATGCCATAAAGATAAAACCGAGGTGGACTAGATACTCGGGAGAAAATACACATGTTGCAATTTAGTTGGTAATGCGTCAAAAATACAAGATTTGTGTATAAGTTCTCATAAAAACGACCGAGAAAAACACCTGAGTTAAACATGTTGGTTGGTGTTGTGGCACGTTGGACAATGCAACAAGTAATATTGTTAATCAGCAATGTATGCAGTTGAACTCCACCACCACTATTAGGAAGTGCGTGCCCTTCTCCTGCAACACCAACCCACAGGAGAAACATTGCTTGTGAAGATTAAGTTTTCGCACAAATCAATTTTTGTGTTAGGACCAAACCTCGCCATCTTCTGTCTACTGGTATCCGCTCTCCATCCTAGTAGGAGCACAACCAGCAAGAACCAACCAATCATAGAAACACTGCTGCGTTTGCATACAAATTCCGCGTCTATATAAGCCGTCCCGCGCCCTCCTTCAATCATACCCTTCTTTGGCTATCAACCTTCCACCTTCGTTGCTCGACCCTAGCTTCCCCACGAGTCTTCCCTCACACTCTTTTTATCACAACGACGTGACAACTTCCCTTCGTAGTCTAGACTCGAAGGATTTGTACAATGTATATACTAAATATCTTAATATGGTATGTTGGAATTACTACAGCAAAGAAAATACACGGATAATTCAACTAAATAACCCCTAGGTGGTTCTATGCACTGAGTTTCAGCTTAGCTGCACCAAACTTACCTAAGCAAGAAGATTCGAACTCGGCAGATGTCGTGTCTGTCTCTAGCTTGACCCCCATCCCTTCCTCGCCGTCTACTTCGTCAATCGCAGTCTCCTCATCAACCACTGCTAGTATTCCCACGGCACTTCGCAACACGACATCCTCCGCTGTCCTAGAAAAACGATATATATCTTATCTTGGAATCAAAACTACGCCAGGTGTGGCATGGCCACGACATCCTCCATCCAACCGGGTCTACATCCGCTATTGCTATGCGACCCAAGAGGTACGGAACGAGGTCAAATGCCTCTTCGACCAGGCGAGGGACCTATGGGGCGAAGCTCTCGGGGGGAAAGCAAGTGAAGAATCCGGACACGCCATCATGCCAACAGAAGCCAAGGATGAAAGCATGCGGCCACTTCTATGCTACGAGGATGCCGCCGGCACAGTTTGGAACCGCTACATGCCCGCAGACGCTCTGGTAATCTCGCTCGTCCCCGATGAAATCGGCGATCGAGCGACGATCGGTTACTACGGGACAAGTCAGAAAGGAAAGCATACGCTCTCCATTTCACAGTCAAGGATGCGAAAACAACAAGTGCACGTGATCGCACACGAGTTTGGGCATGTGCTAGGCATGGGACACGAGCACCAACGTAAGGATCGGGACGAACACATGCTCTTCCAGTGCGATCAACTCCGTGGGTTCTGGGATGCATACAACAAAGCCAGCGTGGTAGACATCCACCTCAAAGGTCCTGCTATTAGGGAGAGGCTTTGCACCGACCCTGAATATGCCGCAAGGTACGGGTTCAAGCGTATCTCGAGTTATACGAAGATCGAGGATAGTCAGTCGACTGGCTTCGTCTTCGATTGGGACTCGATCATGCTGTATGATTCGACCGCAGGCGCGGCAGGAAAGTGTTTCGAGTTGGAGACGTGGTGTCCTTTGTTGAAGAAGGTCATCAATCCCGCAACGGGTGCAGCGCAGTATGTGCGCTTTCAGGGTGGAAGGAAACCTTCCGTGAGGGATGCTGCTTTTATAAAGCAGACCTACCCTTACATGCCTCCTGTAGCGGGACCCAATGCTCCAGTTAGTGATCAACCTCCTGTTCCGTCTGTTACGTCTGCACCGGAGCCTATCATTGAAGCCCCGATGGACCTAACGGATTGATTTTGTAGGGGAATATCATGGTGGAATAGTACATAGATTGCCCAATCCAATTCTCAACTTCCAAATCACCACCTCTATCAACTCTATCCATGTATAAAAGATGGTCACTTTTCTTACACGCAGTTTAAAGATGTCTTATACCACACAAACACCCCTTTTTATCCAAACAAAAAAAAACCATCAATCATCACATAAAACAACCCAAACCACCGCGGAAAACGCTCAAATCAAAAGGGGAGGGAAAAAAAGAAAAAAAAAAAGTAAAAACAATAACGAAAAAAACATATCACAAACAACCTCCATCATCCCATTAAAACCTTACATTCCCACACACACACACACACACACACACACACACATAAACACAGCGTCGTACGCAAACTAACTAATCCCACATTCTTACTAACAACCTACTAAGAAAAAAATAACCGTAACCTACTACCTCTCTTTCCTTTATCTCCTAAACCTACCCTCTCCCTCTACACCTAACTAATACCCTATAAAACAAAACCCCCCAATACGCACCCTCACCAAACCATCTACCCTCCCTCCCCTACCCCCTATCTACCTCCCTCTACACTATTAAATCAACCTACCAACTAACTAACTAACCGTACCTACCTACCTACCTATTCACTGACTAATAAATCCTAGCCCCTTTCCAATCCTCCTACTCCTTCTATTGTTTCCCGCTCCCCTGCCCCTTCCTACTTTCCCTTATTCCTTTCCCTTATCCCTTAACATATATTAAACGTATAATTCTTTAAAGTATAAACTAAAACATAGGAAAAAAAAGGGGGGGGGCTAACTATATACCTACTCTACTTCTTTTTTTACGTTTATAGGTTTTTAGATAGGAGAAAGGGTTAAGGAAGTTTATATATATATATATACTACCTACCTACGTATGGAACGTTTGTAATGTGAGGAAGTAAAGGAGATAAGATAGTTGGGTTGATAGTTACTTTAGTTTTTATTTTTATTTTTGTGTTTAGGTAAATAGAGGAGGTGGTTAAGTGAGTGGATAAATCGTTAAAGGGTTAACTTAGGTCTATTAGTCTTATCTTTTAACTTAAATAGCAAACTTACCTACCTAACTAACTACTTAACCGATTTTCATAATGGAGGTAACTATAACTATACCATACCATCGTATGTCCTTAGAACTAAAGAACCAAAGAACCTATCCCACAGCCTACTTTTATAATATAATAAACCTCCCTTCCCTTCCCTTTCCTATACTACCTCCTCCCTAAATCTAATATCCCCTCCTCCTCCGCGCAACGAAAAACAAAACCCCCGCGCACCACCCAACCCTCAAACCTCCTGATCTAAATACTGTTAAACATCCAACACAAGGTACACCCCCATCCCCCATGATCCATCCCCACACGTTTCAAAACACCAAACACTAGTCTCTCTAGCCCGGCGCACTAAGCCTCGCTAAGTAAAGCCGGTAAGGTACCGGGCACGGCACGGGTAGACGTTTTTTTTTTAGGGTGGTTGGTTAGTTGAATCTGGGGAGGGATAAAAGGGCGAGTGAGTTGAGTTGAGTGGAGTGAAACGGGAGCGTTAAAAAAACGAAACGGGTAGATTTTGGCGAGGGGGTGGCGAGTGGGAGAGCGGGAGGGAAGGGAAGCGAGTTGGTGGTAAGGTGGCGCTTGTTTGGTGGTGGGATGGTGTGAATGGGATAGATGATGGGCGGGATGGGGGGAGGTTTGGAAAGGGGTAGGGTGTTGTTTGTTTATTTGGTGGGCTGGTTCTTTTGTTTACTGTGTACAGCGCTGTACTCTGACTATGCTCACTGGGCGTGGATGGCGGAAAAAGAGGGTGATGCAATTGATTTTTCTTTTTACTTGGTGGCTGATGTCGCGCGGGCAACGGGACTGCAACGGAACTGAAACAGGGTTCAAGACTGTGATGGAAGTGATGAAACGGAAAATCCATCCACTATTTTGTTGGGTGGGTCGTGATTAAGGTTAGAGTTGGTGAACGATGAACCGAAAAAGAGATGAGGGAGGCGAGGCGGTGCTGAGTAAGCGAACCTGATCGTCTCATTTACCTCATTCATCAGCCTTGCTGCGGCGCTTGAACCAGACGACGAAAAAGGAAATGCGTGCCGGGTACATGCAAGTATGCAATTTACTGCAAGGTCCAGGAGTTGAAAGTGATGGTGTGTGTGTAATGATGACTGGTGGATGGAACAAAAGAGATCTGGCGTTGTACAATTCCATGGTTAGGAAAAAATAATTGTCCAATTTGCAGCGGAGAATTTACTGGCAAGGAGGAAAAGATGATCGGGGTGCGTAACTTTGCACCCAAGGCGCTGGGTGCCGAGGACGGCCAAAAACAGGAAATTTCAATGTTGGTTGCACGGCCGCAATATTTTAATGTTGGCTGAAACCAAGCTAGGCCGGACTGTGTACTTGCTTAAGTGATGTGTGAACCTTGGGACCGATTTTTGGCACGGCGGAGTCATTACGGTTGGTGACGGGTGCTCTAATCAATGAGCTGTTCCTGGTACAAAGGCCTCTGCGAAGACCAAGATGCTAGGCTGTTTATGTAGAAGTGGTTACGAGGTGAGCAGCGCAAGCAAGCGTACACTTGGGGCAGGTACAGTAAGACTGACAGGCGGTTAGGGTAACTTGGAGCGGGGGCTGAGAGATGAAGTAAGCCAGCCACAGCCAAGCCAAGTGGCGCGCGGGTGACAAAGGCCCAAAGGCAGCCGCACGACGACGGATCAATGCTTTAACGTTACTTTTTGCTTGGGCGACATTTGGTTTTGCGACTGTCTGCATTCCAATGACATACAGAGGTAAGGCATGCGCTGTATAGTGGCACGCCAGGCATGGTCAAGTTGGTACGTAAAATGCTAGAGCGATTAGCCTGACCGAGAGCAGCAGGTACAGTGCATGCATGTGTACATGTAGGTACCGTATCATTGTGTATGCAGTTGAACGATTCAACTTCCAAGGTACCTAGTCAACGAAGTAGTCAGTTAATGGGTTTGGAGTGTGTGTGTGTGAAGGAGTGTCGAGTCAGGTCTCTTACGCACACCTGCAGTGATCTGAGTGGAGTGCGGCAGGGTTTCGCATTGCACTTTGTTTGGTAAATGCAGCGCACACATCATGTCTTTGAGCCTTGAGGCATGACCTGTGCGCGTGCGGTGGTGCATAAAGGAGAGGGTTTTTCTTCAGAATATACGGTGAGCTAAGGTGAGGTGAGCGTCTGAGGTGTTCTACTGTAACTTCTGGCAGACTCTCTCTTGTCAGAGTGGCAGACTGGCGGTGGTCACTGGTCAGGTTGTTCGCTGTTGGTCGGGTGGGTCAGGCGTCACTTTCACACTTTGGCGACGGTACGGACAGACGGCGGCTTGGCGTCGGTACCGTCGCCAACGCCGAATCGTGAATCATCTTCAATGGATGGATGATGAATGCATGGCCTGTCCCACCTGGAACGAGCGCCACAGCGTATTCCATCCATCGCATCGAGGTGCAGACGCGCCACGCACGAGCAGACGAGCAAATGGAATACCCCCGTTTAACCAGCGCCGGCCTGCTGATGGACAGCACCGCACCGCACCGCACCGCAGGTACTTCAAGTGGACATGTGCAATAGTGGATAGCGTGAGGTGAGGCGAGGTGAGGTGAGCAGGAATAAATAATAAATGAATCTTGGTAAATAGTATAGTCTGGTACATGCTAATGCTATACCTGCCTACATACATACACACATACAGAACACGCGAGCGCTCCATGGTCTGAATCCAGAGCGCGCCCCCTCAACGATAAGCCTCTAGACTTCCGCAGCTAGCTACTTTACTCTTTTAACCAGGGCAAGCTCCCGCACATTGACTGATGCCTCCCTTCAACCTTGCCAGTGCAGTCCACTTCCTCGCCTTCCAAAATTCAAATTCACTGACCGTCGTTCGGAATCCGGAAAGTGCAGCGCTCGTGCCGGACCAGGACGAAAGCAGCGACCGAAACAGAAATAGCGCGTCTACGTTCCTGCCTTGGAGCGCTTGTAGGCCCGTTCGCAGATCCGACACCAGCAACTGCAAGTGCAACCCATCCCCCTGTCCATCACCGTCAGACTCCTAACCATCCTAGCCCTAACTAATACAAAGGACTGACTCTGTCGCTCGCCTTTTTTAATAAAATCACCTTTTTCGCTCTGCTCTGCTCTGCGCTCCGCTTACCACACCCGTCGTACCTGTTCAGCCTCGACGCCTGGATTGATTTATTCTTACCGTCGCCCCTCGCCTCGCCGACGCCTGCAGATACCCAGTGCAGTGCAGTGCAGTACACACCACACCACACCTTCGCTTCCCTCAACCAATCACCGACCACCGCTTCCCGTCCCAAAGCAGTCACCCGTCGTTTGCAGTCCAACACACTCCTTCCTCGCTCGTCCATGTACCGCGTCTGTCGAGCCGGTTTCTCACCAGTACAAGACCTCAAGACCTCACCTACTCCTCCCTCTTAACCCATTTCCCCCGACTTGCCACTCCGCCGTCTGTCTAGAAGCCAAAAAGACCCTGCCCCTTCCAACACAAGTACCTTTGGTCCAATTGGCTACCGGCGCCATGGACATGCCTACCGAGTCTCGCACCACAGCCTCTCGCACCCGCCGATCTGAACGGAGAGGCGATCGGACCAGCTCTTCAAGGTCGCAAACAACCCCTCCCACCTACGGCTACCACAACACCTTCCACACCCACGCAACCGTGAACCTGGCCTCTCCCCCGTCATATGCCCAAGCAACCAGCCCGGCAACCCTAGCATGGCTCAACGCAAAAGCAGCCACAGAGGCCGCCGACGTTCGTCGATTCCAGACACCACCCCCTTACACGTGCACCGTCGAGATGCAGGGCATTCTGGGAATGAGGATGGAATTGACAAACGTTTTCGAAATTTCTCGGAGCCGCGAATGGAACGACGTTTTTGTGGTGCTCCGGGGTACACAGATTAGCATATACCGTGTCAAAATGCCCGGCCTGCTCAGCAAAGCCCGCGCTCCACAACCCGGCCGTCTGTTGAAGACATTCACCCTCCAGCACGCCGAGGTAGGTGTTGCCTCCGACTTCAAGAGATCCTCATTGGTCCCCAAATCCCCCTTTGCACACCTGGTCCCCGCGTCCGCCCGAGCCAAGTTGTACGAATCCGACCCGCATCTATTCGAGCCAGTTCGAGAACACGTGCTCCGATTACGTCTGGAAACTGAGCAATTCCTGCTTTGTGCCAAGAGTGCCGAGGAGCTGCTTTCTTGGTCAGAGACGCTGTGTGCTGCAATTGACATCAGCCCTCCCCTCGAGGACCGGAGCGAGCCTCGATACCGTAGTCTCCCTCGACGAAGCAGGCGGCAGCGAGTGTTGGATGGCGCTCGACTCGGCGAAGACCTCGAAAACCTCTCCGCGCTAGAGGCCGGCCGGCGCATCATTGCAGAACAAGAGGCCATCATTAGAGAGCTTTACCCGCACTTGGCCAACTCAGCTCAGGCCGGTGGTGCTCAAGAGTCAGCCTCAGCGCCGCAGGGTGCCGATCCTGATCGCGATGAATTTGATGCCGAAGACGTTCGATTTCCTTCGCGGAGCACCCAGGCCAGCCGCATGGGGTCCCGAGACGACGAAAGCGGCGACGAAAGACGTCCCTCTTCCGCCGAAAGCACTGATGGAGATCCAAAGAATTCTCCCATCCCACGATCCAGCCCTTCTCAGGTTCTTCGATACCGACGTCGATGTGCCCCTGTTCTGCTAGCGTCTTCACCGCGAGTGAGCGATGTGGTTTTTAGGAATGGCGAGCGTGTACGCATCAATACCAAGGAGACCACGCTAGACGAATACACATCTCACCCACCACGCTACGACGCCCACAACTTCCCCAAGGTCCGGCGGACTCCGAAACCGATCGGGGTGCTCCCCGAGATTACCTCGACCGAACCCCTCACCACCGCCATCAATCTGGAGCGACCGAATTCTCCCATGCGTGGTATTAGCGACGATTCTATTGCATCTTTTGGTTATGACCTGGCGTCAACATCTTCCGAACACCAATCCGACGATCAAATCCGCTCGGCAGCCCCCTCGGAACCCCCATCGCCCACCGCTTTAACCCAGGCTAAAGCGGACGCCAACCGTCAATTGGCAGCCATGGGAAAGCGTAGGACCAGCGAGGAGCAGAGGGAGAATGGAATCGCCGCCGTGACCCTTGAGATGCCTCTCTATGTCTAAAGGGCGCAATCCGAGCATCCCCTTCTATCACTTTCCTTTGTTCGCATGGATGGAGTTTAACATCATACGCATAGACTTGTTTCTGTTTCCTATTTTTTTTCCTCATGGGGGGTTGCTCACGGTATAGCGATGCATGCATGCAAGTTTTGCAAGCACTTTTTCTTTCTTTCCCCGGCGTTTTTTAATTTGACTGCATCTCTCGGTCGCCCCACGAGCGCGCGCGCGACTAGACTTGTTTATATCGAGATACCCGACCCTTTGTTTTTTTCCCCTTCACTCCCTGTTTGGGTGGTTTATCTTTTTTTTTCTCTTTTTCTTATGTGTCTTTTGTAATCTAGATATACGACAACACCACCAATGAATGGGCATTACAACATCGGGGCATGCATACCATATGCAAAATTCAAGGGAAATGGGGGGGGAAATGAGTAATTTTCAAAAAAATCTGAACATTTTTATTGCTGAAAAGACTACGAAGCCTAAGTGCGGAAAATGTTTTGCAAGTAAAATTTGAATTGGAATGCGAATAGATGGAATTTCTTGAAATTGTTTTTTTTTCCCGGTTTCGGATACAGTATCATTCCTACAAGTGTCACGTGACCGCCATGAACATTCCTTTCCTCTACTATTACATACATAAATGTATAATTGAAAGACGGAGGGGGAAGGGCTGTGGAACGAAAACTCTTACCAAAAAACCCCATTTTTTTCCTTCCTTTCTTCTTCTTCCCCCCCCCCCCCCCCCCTTCTACCTCTTTCTATCCCTACCTATATACCTATGTAACATTCGTATTTTTTTTAAAGTTTAACGTTAAATAGATGCATCTTCGTTGTCGACCAGGTAAGGCAGCAATCAGGATCCAGGTTCTAGGTATTTAGTTAGCACGCGGTCTAGAACCTTTCTTACCATCTTTCTTTCCATTTTACTGGTACATAGGATGTAGTTACCCCTCACTTTCTTTTATACCCTGCCCTGCTCTGTCGATTTAACGTTCTTACCCCTCCCTCCCCCTTTCTTTTTCGTTAACTACATAGCGTTAACGTTAAACGTTACCCCCTCCCACGCGCGCGCGCGTGAAAGCTCACCCCATAATTACGCGCGCGAGGTTTGATAGTTGTGTTTTGTTAACTAGTCGTGCTATGTAGTTAGTTAGTACCTATCATAACTTATGTGTATGTATAGCCGCCGCCGTTCGCCGTCGCTGCCGGGTAAATAAATTACAAAACCAGCTTTTTAAAAGGTAAAAAAGGGGGGGGGGGGAGGGGAAGGAAGGGTAGGTGGGTGTTATTATTTAGTTTGCTTGCTTAACGTACACTAGAAAGATGTTTATGACGTAGTGTAACTAAATTAAAAGGGGGGTAATAGTAATAAGTTGCATTTAGTTAAGGGTAAGGGGGGTTTAGTTAGAGGTAGTTAGGGCTAAAGGGGAGAAGGAGAAGGAGAGAGAGAGAGAGAGAGAGAGAGAGAGAGAGAGAGAAAGGTCCTATATAATTATTTACTGTATGTAACTACATGCATACACACACGCACGTATGCATGCATGCATGTGGTGAAGAAATTGCATATGTATATATACCTAACTACCTACCTAGTCAGCATACCGACAAGGAGGATTTATTAAGGATTCCAAGGATAGATAACGTACATGTATTTTCTTTGAAACAAAAATTAAATATTTATATACATATAGTAAGTGTTTATACTACATATCCTTG
This sequence comes from Periconia macrospinosa, assembly GCA_003073855.1. Lineage (NCBI taxonomy): Eukaryota > Fungi > Ascomycota > Dothideomycetes > Pleosporales > Periconiaceae > Periconia > Periconia macrospinosa. The sequence goes on from KZ805369.1 coordinate 98,128, forward strand.
TAAAGTAAAAACAGTTCACGTAAAAAGAGCGTGTTAGTTAAACCCGTTTTTATACAACAAACATAAAAAACAATTTTGGTTACGCTAAAATAGGTACTACTTGAATTTTTTTACACACTATGCCTTTTTTCTCCCCTTTTGATAAGTGGCAAAGTAAGAGACAACGTATCCATTCAATCATGCGGTCCGAAAAAAAAAAATCAAAATAAATCTCTTCTATCGCCCTCTCTCCTTCCGAGAACAATCTTTCGCCCCAACGCGCCAGCTACGTCACACGCGTTGCCCTTGTGAACCCGTGAGTTACTGTACATAAGTCTCCTTCCTCGTTCCTCCGACATGCGTGGCGCAGGTGTATCCCAATTAAACTGAAGTCTGGTTATGGTACCTGTGGCGTGGCGCGTGGCGTGTGGCGTCTGCTACGTGCTTGTGTTTTTATCTTGCACACGTGGGAGTTATTTTTCTTTTCTTCTTTTCCGCTGGAACGGAACGAAAAAAGACGTGGTCCGGGACTTTGGTACGGTTCGTTCGACCTTGGTTGGATGTTGATGTTGAAGGGGGGTAGTTTTGCGATTGTGTTTGTGATGTGAGTTGGATGGAATGTGGCAAGAAGCTATGGTATGACGGCGAGGATTATCCAGCTCCTTCGAACTCTTCTCAACGTCGTAAGATTATCCCCAAACAAACCACAAACCTCACCTCCCCGGTCCAATCTCAACCGGCAACCCCTCTCCCTCCATCTCCACAGCTCTCTTCTCACCGACTTGCCTCCCGTGCGCCTCAACGGGGTGCATTGTTCCGCCTGCAACCTCCACACGCGTCTCCCACGCCGGCGCCTCGTGCACCATCACCGACGCACCGGGTAGTTCCGACTTATTAGCACCGCCAGCAGCGAAATCGTCGAGACTGCTCCCGTTTAAGTGACGCTGACGCTTCTTGACTTGCTTGCTGCGGTACCAGAAGAGGAGACCTGCGATGAGCAAGATGGCAAGGAGCGTTACGCTGATTCCGATTCCTGCTTTGGCGCCAGACGAGAGGCCGCTATCGGATGTGGGTGGAGGGTTTGGATCCGAAGATGGTGGTAGTGGAGATGAAGTCGGTGGTGGTGTTACTGTTGAGACCGCGGGTGAGCCGGGTGTTGCGATACTGCTACCCATACTCCTCGAGGAGGAAGAGAGCGTTCGAAATACAGCTGTGAACGCTCTGATTTGTAGGACGTCTGTAGCTCCTTGCACCGGGTCGCTTGTGGGGTACGTCGAACCTGTTTTGTTGAAGGAGTAGCCGCACCAGATCATGGGGTCGGGACCGAGTATTAGTTTGTAGCGTCCCGTTGTGACTCTGTGCCAGGTAGTGATTAATTAGTTGAGCCTGGGAGGAGGATTGTGGAGAAGGAACGTACGATGGACAGCACCATGCCGTGGTTTGGGAAAGAACCGCAGATACGCTCGCGGTCATGAAGTCTGGTGGACACCCCGCTTCACTGTACGTGAGGTCGCAGGACCTGGGTCCTGGAAGACACCTGTCGTAATCCGTCGTGCTCGCGGTCGTGTATTGCAGTGCTGCAGGTCCCGTTTTCTTTGCAAACGTAACGATCCAGTCGCGTGGCCATGTTGTTGTCCCGTCGCCGATTGAGAAGCTTGATTTGGGGATCTGCCAGCAGTGTGGTGCGTCGAAGGTGAAGCTCGGGTTGATCGTGCAATCGGTGGGTGTTGCGGTGCTTGCAGGTTTACTCGAGCCGCTGCTTTTGGTGGACATGGCTAGTGATGATTGTTACTGTCGTTGAGATACCCAATTGACGATGGCCCTCTCTCTACGCACGGGGAGATGGGAAACTTCGGAAGGAACGAGGCACGTGGTTTCCGTTTTAGCTCTCCGCGGGAAGGAATCCGGGGAATATAGCGGGCATTCGATCATGAATGAACGCCGAGGCTGATCAGTGATATTCTGCAAAGCTCAAAATGTACAGAGGTAGCCGCAATTGTAGACGGGCTAAGCCGGGTAGGAAGGCATTGCTGAACTGGAAAGAGTAAAGACGTCGGACTTCGTGTATTTGGTGATCCAATCACGGACACTCCCGTGCAGTAAGAACGCAATGTTTAGTGAGATGTTGCTCGTTTATCTGAAATTCTCCATGTTTTTACTGTTTTGGGAAGGGTATCTCACGTATTGGGTTTTGGGTACAAGGCGGAGCAAGTAAGACCGGCAGGACGGGTACTTGGAAGCGAACATGAAGGATTTTGTATCGATAAAAGTATCCAAGATCTTAGATTTAACGTCAGCATTTCCTCTTGCCTGTGCAATTACTTACTGTATACCGCCGCCTACATAATCACCTGGGCTAATTAAAGCAGAAATATTGTCTGCAAGTGGATATAGAAATAGGTGATATACTATCCCCAATTTAAAGTCAGAGTTACATGGATTAATTTTGGAGACGATGGTCATCTTAAAGAGATGATAAATGGAAAGGATAACCGTAAATATTTATATGCAAGACCGTTCCATCGTTGAAGGTGTTGTCCAAATAGCGTAACAGCCAAAATGAAAAACTTTCATCTTCCTATGGCCCTTAAAGAATGAAAAACCCAGACAAACCGAGCACACCAGAGCTCACCATCAGCATTGGAATCTGAATTCCCTTCGCTCCAGACCTCTCTTCCTTCTTCGCGGCTTCCATAGTCCACGAGTCCACAGCCACGCTTCCCTGCTTGATCCCATCCTTCTCACTCCCCCACAATACGCCCTGCACAGCCTGTAAACTCGAATGCACCTCTCCCAATCCTCCCGCCTCCATAGTCGGGAGCTTCTGATCCTTGCAGAACCCATCCGGAGTGTTGCATGTCTTCCCCCACAGCACATCACACCCTACATCTGTGCCGTTCGTCTTTCGGCACTTGCTGGCAGCGCCTGCGGCTGAGGCGCCGACAATTTTGTGGATTTTCTCGGTTAGAGATGGGGCGAGATACGCCGCACGCGACAGGGCGCGGATCCAGGGTCCTTTGATAGAGCGGTTGTCGAACGGGCATTGACCTGTTGCGCCGGATTCGCAGCCGCGAATAATGTAATCGGTCGTTGTGTTTTCGAAGGAGGAGGACGAGGGCCGGCATTCGGAGTTGTCTGAGCAGGTTGCATTTATGAAAGAGGCTAGAGGAGCGGACCATTTACTGTCGCTTGAATTGGAAGTCTGCAATGGGATTGTCAGTGTGAAGTCGGAGTTGGTCAGGGGGTGAGGTGGAAGGTAAATTTAGATCCAAAGATCGCAAGTAGAGAAAAGAGAAAAAGACTTACCACATTGTACATCACTGACAGACCCTCAATGAGAAGCGCACGATCCCTGTACCCCCTGAACCACGCACTGTCCTTTTTGCTGCATTCTCCTGCCGAGTGGTCCTCGGTGAAATGAATTTCAGCATCATCAACCGTCCAGTCCTTCTTCTCCACCAGCTGCATCTCGATCCACTCCCAGATTTTCTCCGCCCACGTAACAAACGTCTGGTCCCCACTGTACAGCGCCAATCGCGCTGAAAGCAGGAAGAAATTTGCGTTCGAGAAAGCCGACTTTCCCAACAAGTCCGCATTTGACGGGTTCTTCTCCTGTTGCAACGATCCAGGTCCTGCCAACAGTCCTCCTCTGCAAATCGATTCTTCCGACGTCCACCGTCGTGCTAGGGCGTTAAATACACCCATTGTGAGGTCGATCCATTTCTGATCTTTTGGCTCTGTGAGACCAATTTCAACTGCTGTGAGTACGGCTAATCCCCATGCGCTCTGACCTAAATCACCGATGGTCGCGTTGTCCCACTCTGGTGCTTGCGCGAGTAGTGCAGACGCTACTACATCATTGTATGACGTATCGCCGGTTAAGTGCGCGTACTATCGATCTGGGTTCTCTTTTGTGTTGAAGGTTCCTGGAGAGGGAGACGATGGTAAAGTCGAGTTGTAGGTGGCTATGATGCTATCTGCGAGCGTTTTGGCGGCAGACTTTACGGTTTCTAAGTAGCGTTAGCGCTAAGCATATTGGAGCGGCGATGAGACACGGCATGGAATAGCGTAGGAGAGCTTACCTGGTTTGCTGGGATCGAATTCGAGTGCGGTACTTGACCCAGAGAGGAGCAGCGCAAGTGGTATAGATTTATATATGCCCACCATCGTTGCGACAATCTTTACAAATGGACGTTCTTTCCCTTGTGAAATATCAGTGAAACATTCAAGGCAGAACGAACACACCAATGCGGTTGTCTATCAACCAGAAAAGTGAGGCTTGACGTTCATACATTTATATATACCTATTTGTGCGAAAAGCTGCCTCGATTAGTCCACATCTACCTGTGGGTAATTTGATTACATTGCCAGGACAACCGTCCGTTGTGTTAAATCCTTAGGAGGTGACGTGGCACACGAAACCTTCAAAAAATCCTTGTAACTGACGATCCATTGTCATAAAAAGAAATCAAGCGAGTTATCTCTTCTTCCGATTTCTAAGATGAAACGACTTTGGTAGGGTTATTAATGAAGTAGTGAGGCTCAGCGCCAGGGATCATCATACTAGGAGAATCGCGAATGGGCATAGTCCGTAATGACTATGCTGTAATGGGAAAGCTTAACGTAGCGGTAAGCCCTACGAACATCCATACAAGCGCACTAGGTAGTACATCCTACCTTTGTACATTGTGCTTGGAGTTTTCTAGTGAGCTATGACATTGCATTTTAGCTAGGTTTACAAAGATTTGCATAACCTATCCCTTGTCGTCTCTCACTTTTGTTTCATCGAAGTAAAACGGAAAACTACTCATTCTTTTAACCCTTGCTGCTTTAATTCTAACCTCACAGCGCGAAAACCCACCTATGTGCCCATACTAATGGATTTAATCCGTCATTGGAAGGAAAAATTATAGCGATTAGGGCGAAACAGAAAGTCTCAGACACATCACATTATCAAAATATACATCTCCGCGGATTTTAAATGAGGAATAGAAACCGTTGTAAATATTTCATTGGCTCCGGGAGGTTCCATGCTAAGCGGTAACCACAACAACAGCGTTCATAACAAATCCTTCCCCCACAATAATATCTTCGCCCCATAGTTGCACAGTATAGGCCAATTGCTATCCCATATGGAGCGCACTATACTATTTACAAAGTCGGTAGAGTACGCATTTTCTAGGCTATAATGCAAGACCGGCTTTGATCTTGTTGGCAAGAAAAACTATCGGAGACTAGTTCTAGGCAGAAGCGCTTAAAATAGAGCTAATCTTTTCCCGTTTCTCTTGTTCAATTATACTCCATTGTAAGAGTGCATTAAACGATATTTCATCAATTGAAGAAAATTGTTAAACGCCTTGAGTGTGACCATGAAGACCCGTCATATCCCTTTATTACGTCTCTCTTAATGCCTTAAACCCTCCAAAAGGAAAGACATCAAAGGTACAAGTATAGAAAATAAAATAAAGCCTCCATGTTCCATGGTCCCAGTACCACCACCACTGAACGCTGTAGCAAGACTTAGTCCCCCCGTCGGCGTCTGAGAAGTCGAGTTTGTACTCGAAAGCCCTGCTCCGAAAGTCGACCATGTACTCTCAGAAGGGAATGTGAGTCTACTCGTAGTCTTCGTCCCTTCTTTACCATGGCTACTGCTGCTTCTCACGACCATAACCACCCCATCTTTCAATACAAGCTGGGCGCCTCCAAATCCAAGAACACTCAGCTCACTTCCTGCACTTTTTGATGTAGTCGTCGCCGATACGGTAGAAAATAGCGCAATCTCCCCATTGGGCAATTTGATTACACCACCTAAGATACTCTCAATCGACAACGCAACACCATTTTCACCTAACTTGGTGGAGGCGAGAATAGGTAAGAAAGACGTAACACGCTGGGAATCGATCAACAACTCAACCTCCGCACTGGTTGGGTTGTAAGAAAGCGAAATCTTGTGACCTTTATATTGATATTTTGCCATAGAGGTGGTTGAGGTGGACGACGATGGTGATACTGACAAAATGTGTCCGTCTGGTAGTATGAGAGCAATTCTTGGAGCTATGGTCTTGCCAAAAACTAATAAGAAATCGTTATGATCAAGTCACTAGAGCATATTTGTAGAATACAACACGCGTAGCTATGTATCACAACATCAATGGTGTTCCCGAGGACTGTGGAATTTTCTCTTCAACACGAACACTTGCACTCCTGATGTGAGAAAATTGGTACTCCAAGTATGGTGAACGCGTCTTAATATTACGCTATGTGAATGAAAATTCGAATTATCACAACAGACAATTAGATTGCTAGGGGTCTCAACACCGATGTTGCCGTACAAAAAAAGGTCACTGGCTACGGACGTACACACAAATGAATTAATAGCATGCTATGCTATATTGGCTTCAACTATCCCATCAATTGAGCAAAGTAGGCAAGCTCAAGTACCTCCAATATACCATACACGAACCAGCGAAAACTCTCCAGTACCCCCACGCACCGCGTCCCAAAAGGCGGAGTACGTGCCACAGTAGTTACAAACATTACACCGAAAGAAGGTACAAAACCAATTATGTACAGACTAGTCATATCTCTAAATATTCCCAGACAAGTAGACAGAATGCTTTTTCAGCGACCTCTCGTCTGTTACAGTCCGAGCACAATGAAATCATCTCCCCACACACTATCTACATACTTACGCACACGCAAATATACCCCCCCGTGAGAAAACGTTGCATCTAAATTAACTGGGTAGTGCTCATGACACAGGTTGAAACAAATAAAAATGCATCATCAATAGGTACTCGGGTATATCATCTCATGCAAAGAAGAAAAAAACTCCACGGATCCATGGAGACGCCATAATACAACACATCTCGATCCTCCCTGTCTCGAAAGGAGGAAGCGGAAAAAAAAATCTATGCCCGTCGCCTATCCTCCTCTTGTATCAACTCTGACTCGGAATTATTCTCTTGCGACTCCACAGTTGACAATCTCTCGGTATCGCCCAACATTTCAAACGCGGCTATGCGCGTCTCCAGCTCGGGCCTCGTAGGGTCGACCACATCAGGCATCTCAAAAAGAGGCGTGCCGGCCATTTGCGGGACGACTTCGTGCATGGACAAGGCCGTTCCATCCATCTCGGGCTTTGGATTTGAGTCGAGTTCCGGCTTTGCGTATACGTCGCCGTTGTCGTTGGCGTTGAGGTTCTTCGTCTCTGCATCTTGGGTGGCGAGGAGGTTGCGGTTCCGCCGCCGCCGCCGTATGAGGAAAAACATGATTAGGGAACAAACGGCAATCAGTCCGACTACACCGACGCTGACGCCGATGGTGATGTCTCTTCTGCTACTGCTGGTGCTGATACCGGCGTTGGGATTCTCCGGGGGACGATTGTCTTGGTTGGTGTTGGAAATCCCGCTGCTTGTTGTGTTTGCCGAAGTGTTTCCTAAAAGGTTTGCTGTTGCGTTTCTTGACGGGTCCGTGGACATGGAGGATACTGAGAGCAGTTTATCGTAGGTGACCGCGATGGCACCAAGCGCCAGAAGCTGGTTTCCCAACGGATTAAGGGATGCAGTAGGGTTCAGCAAGTTGCCATCGCCGCTCCAGCGGTATTCTAGAGAACCATAATCAATCAAAATCAGTCTTCAAACTCTAGACGGGGGGCAAAGATGAAGACAAACAACGGTAAGGAAAACTTACGGCATACTGCCATTGTCGTAAACTGTGGGTTGGTTAATGTGCCGGAAGATTCAGCATATACCGAGTATACATTGGTGGTTAAACTTTGAAAGGCATTTGCGCTGTGTTCTCGTCAGTACGGCGCGCGCCCAATTGACAGCCAAAAATGCTTGCTTACCTCGCGCAACAGTAAGCAGTTGTAATTCCCTCCGCATGCTCGTCTTTCTTTGACATGTATCCTTGAGGGCATCCGTCGGCTTTGAATACCATATTACACCAACTCTTGCCTGGAATGCATCCCCCATAATCATCATCAATTAATGATGCCGAATGCGTGAGTACGGTGGCAGTTGGTAACCAGCGGGTATAGTACACTCTTGGGTTGACTTGTACCCCGTTTGATGAATCAAATGCGGTTGAAGCAGCTCTCAAGGAGGCCAAGCAACGATCTCTGTCCAGCGTGAACGTTGAAGGTATAATGCATGGGTTTGAGTAGGCTTGGAACTTGAAATCCGAAGCTGAGACATCGGCGGCAGAGGAAAAAGACGCTGTAGGCGTTGGTGAGACATCAGAGGCAAAAATAAAAGACGCTGCAGGCGTTGGTGAAGGATCGGTGTCTCTTTTATTTACTAATGAACGCTTGGTGTTGGGAGTGGGGGTTTTCAGAGCCAGAAAACGAGGATGCGCCGAACCGCGAAATGGCGATCCAGACGTGGTCGTCATTGTCTTCTGTCGAAGGGGGGGTGGGTCGTGATGCAAGTTTGCGGCGGCTGAGGCGCCGGCATTGTACCTTTGTACCCATGGCTATAAAACCCATCCTTCAGCTTTCGTCACACACTGCTAAAGGGGGGCTCAATGCATGCCGTTTACACATCAGCCGGTAATAATAGCGCTACAGTACCATTTTCTATTCGTCCGATGCCTGTCATCGTCAGGATAAGACAGGCTAGCTGCGGCACAGCACGTTGAGTTGGGGCCGTTATTGTGCAAAGATCACCGTGTGCGCGTTGGCCGCCCTCATGTTTGGTTTCATAAACATCAGCTACAAAAGCAGTGAGATCGAATAAGCAGATCTTTTTCCCCTGGTTCCGATTCTCTTCTTTTCAATCCAACTAGACGTTAATTGCATAAGTTCTTCCTTCACAATTGAAGACAAGCGAACGACCTAGCTTATCCAAGAACTTCGAAACCAACGACTACGCCGCACTCAGCCCCCAACGGGATTTATGAACCAATTGATCGGAAAAACATGCCAAATTCCCTATTTCGTGCACAGTTGGATTTAACGATCGTGTTTCCGTCGTGCTCTAAACGTGAACTATAGATCCCGATGTCGTTATCCGCCAAGGCCCTTAAAAAGCGGTGCAATCAACTGCAAAGACGGAGAAATGTCCACGGACTTTACTTACACTTATACTTTACATAACAAAGAACTAAACCCCTATCTTTCTATTTCTTAAATAAATACAAATCCGATTTCGCCAAACAAGGGGGGGATTAGACGCTTTTGTAAGTCTACCACACTAATTTATCTGTACCTCCCTACATGTGTATATACATTACGGGGTTTGGCACGCCCTAGGATTAAGGTCTAATAGAAATTAAACGCTATAATTACTATTAACAGTTTATAGAAGGTACGTTAAAAAGCTATTTAACTACATTTTAAAGTAGAAAGTGTAGTTAATATACTTTCCTAAGCCTAGCTAAAACCTGTAATGTATGTGCATGTAGCTTAAGGTCTTCGTGGTGAGCACGTGACATGTTTCATTCATCATAGTATATAAGGGGATTTTCCTTTCCCTTTTTTTCAAGCTTACCATTTCCACGCAGTCCAAAGACCCCCTCCCTCCCTCCCTCCCTAACTACCTAAAAGAAAGATCCAAAATCTTCTTCCATCACTACGTCGGCGAAAAAGGCGGGCTTTCACCTAAATTACTTAAAAAAAAACCACTATATACATATGGCCTATACGTGTTAGTTAGCCTTATTTTACTTTTATTCTTCTTTTGCGTTACTGTTATTCCTAATTTATTCTACTTACCCCTACATCTACACATATACATATATACAACCCTTCTTTTTCTTTTATATACATGTCTATCTATCCAGATAACTCTTTACATTCCTATAACACCACTCAGTCTAATACGTCTAACAACTTAATAAATTTAATAAACTTCACGTGTTTAGTTAGAGGGGTTAGGTTGTTAGGTTAGTTAGAGGATTGTGTAGTTTAGATGTACGCTATGTATATTATGTACTTCTCTTCTTCGTGCTTAGAAAGGATGGGAAAAGGGGGGAGAGGGAAGGATGTGGTATCTTTACGTAATAAAAGAAAGGGAAAGAAAAGAAAAGAGGGGGAAAGTAAATAGATAGATATATAATATGTACATACTCTATCCATTTCCTCCTAAACAGAGAGAGAGGGAGAGGGAGAGAGGGAGAAACAGGGAACAAAAAAATGAAGATGTTTAAACGCCATAATAAGGTAGGTAGTAAGTAGAGTAATCCCTATCCAAACAGGAGAACCCCAAACTTAAAGGAAATGATATATAACGACCGCTAGTAAAAATGGCGATGTTGGGGTTAGAATGGTCATCATTGTATGTTTTGCAATATATTCACAAGGTATACGCACAGACACACACACACATACCTAAGGAAAAGATAAAAGGAAGAGAGAGAGAGAGAGAGATCAAACATCATTACATTTGAAAAAAGAAGAAGAAGAAGAAGAAGAAGAATTAAACTAAACAGCCGTACCCTTCCCCTTGCCATCATACGGAAACTCGTCTTGTTCAAACTTCTTCTCCTGATACTGCTCCGGCTGTATCTGCTGTCCTTGGTGTTGCGGAGCAGCAGCAGGAGGAGCAGGATACTCATACCCATAACCATACCCACTCTGCGGCTGATACGGTTCAGGGAACTGATCCACCACGCCCGCATGCGGCGCATACCCCGGACCATTCTCCTCCAGCGGACTCACCGGCGGCGCAGGATACACATACTGCTGCTGCTGCTGTTGCGGCGGCGGCGGCACCGGGTTTCCCTCGAGAGCGCCAAACGCGCGGGTGCGCGGGGTGATTGGCATTTTTTCGCCCCAGCCGGCGGGGGCGCCGTGGGAGGTTCCCGGGGTGCGCGGGAGCTGCTGGAGCTCCCACATGTGCTGCCACTGCTCCTCGGGGGTGAGGTCGTTTTCGTAAGGGGAGTTTGCCGCGGCCCATTTTTCCTTTTGCGCTTTGCGCTCTGCGAGTTTTTGGGTGTGGGCTTGGCGCGCGGCGGCGGTGGGGTAGAGGGAGTAGAGGGCGAAGAGGATGTGGGCTGCGTAGATTACGCTGGGGAGATGTTAGGTTGTTGGGTTGCGGTGGTTTTGGTTCATGTTTTGTTGGTGTGGTGTGGGATGGGACTTTGGGGGAGGGATACGTACAGCATGAAGATACTAATTATAAACGCGCTCTTGGCTTGCATGCAGTAGGATCGAACCGTCTTGTCCTCGACAATGTCGCAGTTCTTGGTGATGTACCAGGGGGCGCCGTGGTTCTGGTGCTGGGGGTCGATGGTGTCGGAGCCGGTCTGGACGGCGATGGAGACGGCCCAGAGCGCCAGCAGGCCAATGTGCAGCGGGAGCGAGAAGATGGGGTAGAAGACGTGCAGGAGCCAGCCCGTGACTTTGATGAGGTAGAAGAACATGCACACGACGCCGATGTAGAGGTTGTACTGCGTGTTACTGGGGAATGGTTAGCGGTGTTTGGTTTGTGTGATTTTCCTCCTTTTTTTGGGTTTTATTTCAATGGTTGATACAAGATATGTCTTCATATCCCAGACTTTCTCTTTCTTTTTAAAAACGGCAAACTTGTTCCTTTCGGATTCTACGACTTTGAAGAGATGGAGGGCCACTCACAAGCTAGTCCAAACAATGGGCGTCTTGATGGGGCGATAATTGGCATGCGCATACAGTATAACCGACGGCTCGCTATTAAACCCCCTCCTCCCGCCCTCGGCCCACAAAATCTCCCTGTACAGATTCGGACTCGCGACGCCGAAAAGCGTGAGGTTGGCGACGGTGAAGGGGAACTCGAGGATCATGAAGATGTAGACGATGCGCGCAAGGCGCCATTCGCGCGGGATGAAGATGCCAAACATGGCTCGTCGGTGGAAGGTCGTACGTGCACTACGGTGTGGAAGGCGATGAGACGACTATCTCTCTCTCTCTCTCTCGAGGTGGTACTGATATGGGCAGTAACTAGACCGCGGCGGGGGATTGGACTCGAAAGTCAGCAGCGGCGGAATACGAGCATCAGCATCCGTTCTGATTATTTTTGCGTGGGCCAGCCGTAGGTGAATGGACGACGGCGCGCAATGCACTGGATCCTGTACAGTACAGTGGATGGCGATAGACGATGACTATGGCAGGGCAGGGCGCACAAAGTATGGGGCAGGGCGGGACCGGGTGTATTTAAACGACAAATGGATGCATGCAGTCCAGTCTCGCTCTCGACCGGCACGCATCCTTTGCCTTCTGCGCGGTGCAGACTGCAGTCACCAGTGCTGCTCACCTCACCGAAAGAGCCCACGGCAGACGCTGACTGGGCGGCGAACCCTCACTCGCGTCTGCCCATCACAGCGCGGCGTGGCGTGCCCCAGCCAATCACGGCTGCTGACTGACCACGGCACCCTCGTCGAGTGGCTGCTTTGGGAACGGCAATATCCAGCCTGCGGCCGGATTGGTGCTGTGCGGAATATACCTACAACTAACTATGTGAGAGCATGCTATATGCCATGCCATGCCATGCCATGCTATGCCGACGAGGGGGACGGACATGCGTGTGCATGAACTGTGTGTGATAGTTGCTATCTTTGCGCAGACGACATGGAGGGAGAGGGATAGGATAGTGGTCAGCACTACATACACTATCTATCTATTGATAGTGCGCCTGTGGTTATATCCATATCCCGATATTCGTGTACCGTAGCACCAAACAAGTACCCGACGAATTTGTTAGCGAGAACTACCCGTGGCCGTAAAAGCGGTCACCTAGTGACGTGACCGTCATGAGATAAGAGGATCGAGTTGCCATAATATCCCTTCTTGAATATGGGAGTGTTGGAAGAAAGACGGTTTAAAGAGGGCGGGCGGGCGCTTAACACATGCACCAGGAGAACCAATAGCGCTTATCCTTCTAGGGTCCCTGGTCCGACCCGACTATACATATTACACGTGGGACCAAACGGGAACTCTACTACACCTTGGGTACCTACCTACTTACTACTCTATCTTATGTCGCATACTAAAGAACACCACAAGAAAACGGTGAGAAGTAACCAACTCCTAAACCCACTAACTATGTAACCTCCTCTCCTAACCACAAAACCCCACCCCTCATCCCCACCTAACCTCCACCTCCTCCAACCCATTCCCCTAAAACACACCCCTCAAACCCCCCAAACCCTCCTTGAACAACTACTGCAACCCTCTCCCTATTTACCACCCTCATCACTCCTTCCAACCCCTCCACCTCCCCTCCCAAAGAATAGAAAGATATATGGCCAAAAAAAAAAGGGTGATCATCATCTGAAAGGTACAAGTCCCTGCAGCTCTAGCCAAGAAAAAAAAAAGGTACCGAACCTTGGGTGTATCCGCAAGATAAGCTTTTTTTTTTAAGGTCGAGAGGGAGGCAGCTTCTCTCTCCTTGGGAAGAAGGGTTCATGCCTGCTGCTACTGCGAAAAAAGAAAAATAAAAATAAAAATAAAATAAAAAAGAAAGACCCAACGTAGGCGGATACGAGAGAGCCCTGTTTTTGTAGAAATTATCAAATGTACAATGTGAAATTTGAAAACCAAAAAAAGGATATCCTATCCACCCACTGAGCCATTTTGGGTATTATGGCTCCAAGACGACGACCCCCTCCTCCTCCTCCCCGCACCCCCGTGTCGTCCCTTGATGATTTGCGCTCTCGAATTAAATTTCCTCATATATAAACAACCGCTTCCCTCTACCACCACTTCTCGCACAAAACGTGCTCAGGTTTCACGTTTGGCTGGTCTTTGATGAAATCGACGACGCTGTCCGTCATTTCAGGAGGTCCGCACACGTAAAAGACTGTTTGTGCCGCCTCTTCCGAGTTCCCGCATGCGCTCATCAGAGCAATGTCGTCAATGCGATGCGTCCACGCCACCACCGGTACTTCGGTATCCGAATGTAGTTTGGGGAGAGTGAGCGACATGAGCGGGTATATAGGTTCGTCGTCGCGGCGGTTCAGTTGAGACCCATCGCGTGCACTTGTGAGGAAAAGTTCCAGGCGGTGCTTGCTCTTGTCCGATCGCGGTTTTCGGAAAAGGTCGAGAAGCTCTGGGAGGAAGAGGACTTCAGACGGCTGCGTGTCGATGGAGGGTACTTTGGTGGAATAGAGGAAGCGAACCTCCACTGGAAGCTTTTCTTCGTGCAAATACGAGAGAATCGAAATGAGCGGACTGCTGTGCAATTAGTAACGGGTGCCAGCGGAGAAGTGTGCTCCTAGTTCACACGCACTTTATGCCTACCCCTCCCGCGATCAAGATGGCGCGTTTGATATTATCCAAATCCACGCCTGGTGGTGGCCATACGAAGCGTCCCCCCGCGCGAACCCTGAGCTCTTGTCCGACTATGCTCTCGATCGGCTGCCACAACCATGCCGCTGATGGGTTTTCTGGGCTGTTCATTATGGCCAGGTCGACGTAGGGTGCCTCTCCGTCTGTGGTATCAGGCACGGCTTGTCGCGGGGAAGACGTGATAGTGAAGCCGCCAGCCTTGTCGATTCCGGGGACGTGAACATCGAGCCATTGGCCTGGCAGGAACTGCCCTCTATCAGCGAGTGAAGGGCGTCATGGCGAGGAGGTTCGACGGTACGTTAAAGCTGCCCTGATCCTTGATCTCGAGTCTGTACGTCCTGATTCTATCATTGACCGCCGTCACATTTTTCAGGACGACAACCTGGAGCGAGTCATTGCGCGGCTCGCCCGATGTTCGCTCCTGATGGCTAAGGCGTGCGGAGCGTGCCGCAGTACGCGCGGCGATGGAACGCGTCTGAACCATGGTGCTCAACGAGAGAGCCTTCCGGGAAAATTGGAGGGTAATACAGCGGCGTGTTAGTATATACGTGCCCACTAGCATACTAACTGCCCCCCCCTAGGCTTTAAATTCGGTGAAAAGACTTCGTGGTGGGGGCGCGTAGAGTGGGGATGAGGGGCTTTCGGAACCTTTGGTCGCGATGATCAAGGTCTTGGGTTGGCTATGAATGACGTCGCGGCGCCTTCCTCGGCCGCCGAATGCCTGGTGTCATAGTTGCAGTCAACTCCATCGTGTGTGGCGATGGACTTGCAAAGCTTCAAAGGATCCTTCAGATGAGAGACACTAAGTTTCCAGGGACAAAATGGAGCGCAGTGTGCCGGTATACAGACCTCATTGTCGACGCGCGTAGCCAAGGATGTACGAAGTCAGTGTCACTAACTAACCGCTGTACGCTTACCGTCTTGGGAAGGTCTCCCTGTGGCGCTCCAACTACAGTCGACGTCTTCTCAGCTTGACATTCATGCTCTTCACCTTGTATAACACATGTACTGATTGAAAAACGCATCAGGTTGTTTGTTTGTGCCATTTCTGGAAGCGAATTAGCTGAAAATCCCATATCCGCGAACCTTCTCGTGACTTGGCGACTTTCCGAGAAATTTCGAACAAGGTTCATTTCCGACTCCAGTTTTTTCCTAAATATCTCTCCAAAACACACGCAATGTCGATTGAAGAGGGCTGGCATTCAGTAGATGACGGAAAGAAGCTGTATACCAAGACGTGGAAGGTAAATAAGTCACGACGCTCTTAGTATCCCACATCCGATACCTGCATGTACCAACCAAGCAACCGCACAGGTGAAGGACCAGCCAGCTAAGGCACGACTTGTATTCGTGCACGGTTTCAGTGATCATTGTGTGTGGCTAAATATATGGCTCTGTTGTGTTTCAGTACACTAACTTTCATCAGGCAACACCTATAATGACTTCTTCCCGACCTTGGCTTCAAAGGGAATAGAAGTATATGCTTTTGACCAGAGGTAAAGAAAAACCAAGAAGCCATTCTTATTGTTCGCAGTGCATCGGGGCCTAATATTTTGGTTTTAGAGGATGGGGTCGTTCGGTCTCAAAGACAGCTGAGAGAGGTCACACAGGGCCAACCACCCGAGTTCTGGACGACATCGCATCCTTCATGAAGACCGTCATCCCATGTCCTATTCCGCTCTTCCTAATGGGGCACTCCATGGGCGGCGGAGAGGTCCTTCTTTTCATGAGCTTAGGGCCTGCGGACATTCGCAAACACATCCGCGGTTATCTCCTCGAATCACCCTTTGTTGACTTCAGCCCCGAGTCGAAGCCAAATGGAATCACCGTCTTCCTCGGGCGTATGGCTGGAAAGGTTCTCCCGCGTCATCAGCTAGTGAACCCACTGGATGCCAAACTCGTTTCTCGTGACCCTGTAGTACAACAACAGTTCATCGATGATGACCTGTGCCACGATACAGGAACGTTGGAGGGCCTTGCGGGAATGTTGGATCGTACAGGGCATCTTGCGACTGGAAAGATTCGAATCGGTGACGATGCTGGCGAAGGCGGAGTGACTAGGGTATGGATTGCTCACGGCGACAAGGACGGTATCACCAACTATCATGCCTCGAAAGCACTGGCCGACAGGCTGCAAGTCAAAGACAAGGAGTTTAAGACGTACGAGGGCTACTTCCATCGACGTAAGTGCTCAGCCCCAGTGGAGGCCGAAAGCTGTTAGTGTCTGACTAGTGAATGTTTTTGTAGTGCACGACGAGCCGAGCCCCTACAAGGAGAAATTCATGGATGATGTGGTGGAGTGGATCCTGACGCGTTCTGTCGACCCAGTGCAAGTGGAGGACAGCAAAGCGAAGCTCTGAGGGTGAGTATGTGTGTGCATATGTGAAGATGGTGGACTGTACGGGTTTAGCTTTACTATGTTGGGTAGCAAATTTTTGATGTTTCTGCTTGAATGAGCCTCTTTGGGTGACATGATGCATCTCAGATCCGAGGGTTAGGGTTGACTTGTATTATGTAAGCAGCTTGATGCACTAAACGGGAACAGGCACAGCACAGGCACAGACAGGCAAGGCAAGGCACAAGCCGACGCCGGCCGCACCCGCCAGCAAGCAACCAAGCAAGTGCTTGAATCTGCAGCAGCGTCACAGAAAAAAAAACCATAGACGGCCATGCATTGAGACATAGCGCAGTCGCAGCCTCAACACCATCCAGCCCACAGAGCGTCCCGCATATCGCTCATGTTAATGCCCTCCTCCTGCACCAGCAGGAATGGCTTGCCTCTCTTTAGCCAGCTGCGGCGCGCAGCAGTGTCCGGGCCACGTTCACCTTACCAGAACCCGTCATCGCACGCCCAAGCTCTCGTCACGCCGCGAGCCTCTTCCCCGACCGTACCCATAGCAATAGCCCGCCAATTGCGCGTCCTCCGCACAAGCGCAAATACATTGCCCTCATCTAATATACAAGCCGCCCACCCGACGACCCTCCGCCTACATTGCTCTACCATCGCTCACCGCAGACCCAACATCCTCCTCCCCACCGCCGCGAGCACCATGTCCACCACCGAGACCCAGACCCGCACACATGTTGGCCACGCCCACGGCCATGGCCATGGTCACCATCACCACGACAACACCTACCTGGTCTCCAAGAACAAGAACGATGCCGGTGTGCGCATCACCCGTATTGGTCTCTTTGTCAACTTGGGCATGGCCATTGGCAAAGGCGCCGGAGGCTACTTCTTCCACAGCCAAGGCAAGCAGTAGAGCACGCGACCACAATGATCCCTTTGCTGACCCTCGCAGCCCTGGTCGCCGACGCTGTTCACAGTCTCACAGATCTCGTCAGTGATATCATGACTCTGGCCACCGTGTCGTGGTCCTTGAAGCCCCCGTCTGAACGTTTCCCAAGCGGCTATGGCAAGGTCGAAAGTTTGGGCTCCCTGGGTGTCAGTGGCATATTGCTCGGGGGTGGTGTCATGATGGGCTGGGCAGCTCTCATTGCTCTCGCTCAGCATATCTTCCCCGAGGCCATGGAAATCGCAGCCCAGTGGGGGTTGATGCCTCACAGTCACCATCACCACGGGGTGGGGGAGATGGGGCCCAGCATACACGCAGCTTGGTTGGCAGGCGGCTCCATCCTAATCAAGGAGTGGCTGTATCGAGCCAGTAAGAACAGATCCGTCTACCGTAATCCCGACCCCTATTAACTCTCTGCACAGCTCTCAAAGTCGCCAATGAGCGCAAATCCTCTGTCCTGGCTTCAAATGCCTACCACCACCGCGTCGACTCCCTCACGGCCTTTGTCGCACTCCTCATGATCGCCGGATCCAATGTCTTGACCAACGCTTCTTGGATGGACCCAGTCGGTGGGTTGGTTATTTCGCTCATGGTAATCCAGGCTGGTTTGGGAAACACAAAGGCCGCACTTTACGAACTGGCGGACGTTGGTGTTGAGGAGGAGATGAGGCAGAACGTACAACAGGCGGCCACCAAGGCCCTGGCAGATTTCAATTCTAGTTCGGCGAGCGACGTTCAGGTGCGCCATGTGCAAGGCATCAAGTCGGGACAAAACTATCTCATGGATATCGAGCTCGGTGCACCTGCTTCTTGGACTATTGAACAAACACGCGGCGTTGAGAGTCTGGTACGCGAGCGGGTAGGCGCCAAGGTTCGTGGGGTCAAGAAGGTGAGGGTACGATTCGTTGCCAATACGTCTGATCAGCCCGATTTCATGGACGAGTTCATTCAGGCCAAGGACGGTTCAAGCTTGAGCCCGGAACCGGAAGTGGATCAGGATCACCAGGAGCATGATCACAATCACAGTCATGGCAGCAAAGATGCCGAGAAGAGTGCAAAGAAGAGGCGATAGGGGGGTAGTGTATCATACATGTGCATTTAGCAGCAAGAGGCTTGGGTCTGGCGTTTTTGTATAGGGTGGCATGGGATTGCCCTGGCGTTTTATTGATCCATTTTAGACTGTGATTCGAATCATTTGGTTCTGGTGGAGGGCGGTCAGCCCGGGTACATTGGCTGGCTATCCTATCTTGAATTCAACCAACATTTTTTCTGTGTTGTCTTTTTCGATCTACTTCAGGAGCGCCGACGGTGAATTTATCCGCGGCCCAATAGTGCGGCCACACTTTCTGCAGGGACAGCCGGCAGAATTGGTGCGTCATATCTACATACTTGTACAGACCGAGCAAGGTGGGACGCCATCGCACGGTAGGGCAAGATTACTCTTACTAACGGAGGAAAGAGCAGTATTTCAGCCTTCAACAAGACACCACACAATATAAATGTTTTGCCGGGCATCTTTCTCTATTCCCATCACCCAGACCAGTACTTCCTCACACCGCGATAATGGCTGATCAATTCCTGGGCTTCGACCTCAGTACCCAACAATTAAAAGGTCAGTCTGCCCCACCAAAGCTACCCCACCAGCCATCGTCCTTTTCAATACCGGCGGCACGACACTAACATGAACGTGGGGTTTCTCTAGGAATCGTCGTCGGATCCGATCTGAAGCTCGTACATGAAGCCAAAGTCGACTTCGATGCCGATTTCTCAAAGTATGGAATCCACAAGGGTGTTCTCACCAACCCCTCCGAAGGCGAGGTCTTTGCGCCCGTCGCTTTATGGCTTGAAGCCATTGACCTCGTCCTGCAACGATTGAAAGAGCAGGGTGCCGATCTCTCCAAGGTCCAGGGTATCTCGGGCGCCGGTATGCAGCATGGCACCGTGTTCTGGAGTCAGGACGCCGAAAAGCTCCTCGTTGGCCTGGACGAGGGAAAGACACTCGCCGAGCAGTTGGAGGGTGGTGCAAAGGGGGAGCGAAAGGGCGCGTTTAGCCACCCTTTTAGTCCGAACTGGCAGGATGCGAGTACACAGAATCAGTGCGACAGATTTGATGCTGCACTGGGGTCGCCGGAGAAGTTGGCCGATGCTACGGGTAGTAGCGCACATCACGTATGTATTCGCTGGTTTGCAGGTTGAGAGTCATATTCACTGACCTTTTTTTTTTCCTTGCTGCAGCGTTTCAGCGGCCCTCAGATTTTGAGGTTCCGTGAAAAGTATCCAGAAGCCTACAAAGCGACGGCACGGATCTCACTTGTTTCCTCCTTCTTTGCATCGATCTTCAGGGGCAAGATATGCCCAGTAGACAAGGGTGATGTGGGCGGTACAAACCTCTGGGATATCAACAATGGCCGCTGGCACAAGGATATGCTCAAGTTGACAGCTGGAGACTCGGACGTCAGTGATCTCGCCGCGAAATTGGGTGAAGTCCACGAAGATGGCGGCCACAGCTTCGGCAACATCTCCCCGTACTTTGTCAAACGCTACGGTTTCCCGCCCTCAGCTCAGATCATCACTTTCACCGGCGACAATCCGTCCACCATTCTCGCACTTCCCCTGCGCTCCTCCGACGCCATCGTTTCCCTGGGAACATCCACCACCTTCCTCATGTCTACGTCACAGTACAAGCCCGACGCTGCCTACCACTTCATGAACCACCCCGCCACATCAGGACTCTACATGTTCATGCTGTGCTACAAGAACGGAGGCCTCGCCCGCGAGCACATCCGCGACGCCATCAACTCGCTGCACCCCTCCGCCGCCCCCAACTCCTGGGATCTCTTCAACTCAACAGCAACATCCACGCCCGTCCTCGGCCAAGAGAACCCCGAGACGGACCCCCAGCGTCTCGGGCTCTACTTCCCGCGTCCGGAAATCGTGCCCAACGTCCGAGCAGGAACCTGGCGCTTCCTCTACAAAGACCACACCCTTACTCCCGTTGACCCCGACAACAACAACGACAACAAAGCCTGGCCAATCCCCCAAGCCGACGCCCGCGCCATCCTCGAAAGCCAATTCCTCAGCCTCCGCCTGCGCTCGCAGAACCTCGTCGAGCCGCAGGGCGACCTCCCCCCTCAACCGCGCCGCATCTACATGGTGGGCGGCGGCGCGGCCAACAGCGCCATCGCGGAGCTCGCGGGCCAGGTCCTCGGCGGCAGCGAGGGCGTGTACAAGCTCGACATTGGCGGCAACGCGTGCGCGCTCGGCGCCGCGTACAAGGCCGCGTGGGGCGTGCTGCGCGCCTCCCCCGACGAGAAGTTTGAGGATTTCCTCGAAAAGCGCTGGAACGAGACCGAGTTTGTCAAGAAGATTTGCGACGGGTACCGCGAGGGCGTTTTTGAGAGGTATGGTGCCGCGTTGGAGGGCTTCGCCGAGATGGAGAGGAGGGTTGTTGAGGAGAATGGGGACCCAAAGTTGGCGGATCAGAATGCTGGGGGGAAGGTTTCGTGAATAGTGTTTTTTTGAAAGATTTTCTCGGGTCGAAGTATGTAAGCATGGAATGGAGATTGGTGGGTATGAAAAGAAGAAGATGTTGTGGATTTCATGAACTTGGAGTTTTTCCCCATCAGTAATTGCTAGTTTTCCTTCCGAATATGAAATACATATCTATATCTCTCTCTTTCCCCATTGAAACACATGTCGCCCCTTCTTCCCCTCCTTCCATTCCTTCCCTTCCCCTCCCGCAAAGCCTGAAGAACACACAGCCACAAATAGCACTCTACAAGGTTGCCTAACAACATGAAAGAGCGGTCCAAAAAAAAACCCCTTCAAAAAAATTGACACGTCCAAACTTAACAACCATGCTTCACCGGGTACCACCAACACAAGCAGCAGCACAACGTGAGGCCTCATCAATCTCAACTAACTACATCTAGCAAGGACACGCGCGAAAGACTCTTATAATTCCAGAGCGCATCCTGGCGCTTTACCACGCTTCTATTAAACATTAGGTACAGACTCGTCTGTTATCGAGACACTACGTGGGTTGGTGTATCGAGATACTGATCATGTACTGTAATCACCCTCGTTGCGTAAAGGGAACTTTGTAAACAATTTTGTGCCCGCGATATAGGACATGGATATTAAAGAAACCAACTTCCTGGCATATCTAATCCCACTGTGCGACGTTACAACCTGAGGCGTCGAGTCCAACAAGTACAAGGTTGGGTGTGCTTGAGCGTCCGGCAATGGTCCGTAGCTGTGAGCAAATGAGAGTCGAAAATGCTTTAGCGGACGGAGTAGAAGGGTATGCGAGTGGCTGACGGGAGTACAACTCTTCCTCCTCAGTACGGAGTTGATGCCTTATGTCTTTGTCGCTAACTGGAAATTCATTAATGGCGGACATTGCGTTTACGCCGACATCTCCCAAGGCTTGCGTAAGGAGAGTTCGATTTCCGACTCTATAATCAATTGGAATATGTATCTTCGTGGCTTGGAGGAACTCATCAAGATGATATAGTGCGGCGTGCTGAACGAAATTTCTGACAGTTTTAAAGTGTCTCTTGTAGGGCTTGTTGGGGCAGTCAGTGTAGTCGCAAAATGTTGAAGGTACCGGCAGGTGATGGTCGAAAATAATATGCTTCAATACAATTTTGACGCCATCTGGAGCGGAGCGAAAGGGGAAGCATTGCTCGGACTTGCAAGAGGGGCAGTGAAGGACTATAGTTTTCGCTCCGTTGACTGCGAGAATACTATCGTCCTGTACCACCTCCCCGTTGATCGGTACGACGCGGTCAGGATCAACTGACATACCGTTGAGCTTTGTAAACCTTTGTAGGAACTTGGAGGTCAATAATGCCGAGGACGAAGACGTCGAGGATGAAGATGCCGAGGATGAAGATGCCGAGGATGGAGAATGTGGGTGTACAATAACCCATTCGAATTGGCAGGTGGAGGCTCGACCGCGGAGTCTGGCATAAAGTTAATATTGAAGCAGTAGAGAAGAGAGAGAGAGGGGGGGTGGAACTTACGAGACTTGACCTGATACCATATGTACTGGGTCTGTATCATCATCATGCTCTGCATCAGGCGAGTGGACGGCCGGATGGATGAGTGATAGATCCATGGTTGTGCCCATCTCCAGCTCGTCGTTACCATATCCGGGTTCGCTCGCCGTGTGCAGCTCGATGATACCATCTCCCGGTTCGTTCGCCGTGTCCAGCTCATTGATACCATCTCTGGGGTGGTGGTCGTGGTCCGCTACATCTACCAGTGCTGGAGTAGAGGCGCCTGGGTTGTTTTTGCGTTGAGGTATTAATGTGGTCTTGACGCGCTTTGCATGAGTAGGGAGATTAGGCGAAACACTAGGCACGTTGGCATTGAGTGTTGAATGATTGCGCTTTTGGACGCTTTGCTGGGGGATGGCTGGAATGTTTTCTAACAGACGCAAAGACATTGTAGCCGGCAGCGATTGTTGGCCATCGTTGAGGATACGCTGAGCCGTTAGCGATTGATCGAGGTCGTGCACAGCAGGCAGCGATTGATCGAGGTCGTTGAGGATACGCTGAGCCGTTAGCGATTGATCGAGGTCGTGCACAGCAGGCAGCGATTGATCGAGGTCGTTGAGGATACGCTGAGCCGTTAGCGATTGTCGGGCATCGTGGAGGACCTGCTGAGCCGGCAGTGATCGTCCGGCATTGTCGACGACCTGCTGAGGTGATTGTCGGGCATCGTAGGGGATCTGCTGCAGTGGCGGTGATTGTTGGGTATTATGGAGGATCTGCTGAGCCTGCAACGGGGAAGGCGGAAAGTTGGACAGAGGGCGAGCTGGCAAGTTGTGAATCTGATGTCTCGGCGTTATCCTAGCCTGCCATTCCCGTAGAGCTTGTTGCTTGTCTTCAGGTAGGTTTCGGAGAAACTCGTGCGGACGTGGAGGGATAGAGAGGCGAGGTTGCGCTGAAGTTGGCGGGTTGTCTCCAGGCAAGCTTCGGAGAGACTCGTGGGGACGCGTAGGGATAGAAAGGGGAGGTTGCGGTGCTGGGTTTGTAGTGGCATCAATTGATTGCAAAGCTCTGTATCATAATTAGCATTAGAATTTGCAAAGGGGTAGGCGAGCACAACTGACTGGAGGTGCTGTCCTGGATTTTGCCTCATGGAGCCTATCAACCAAGGGATTTGATGTGGTTTTGGCGCTCTTGCGCCAGACCGCAGTTCATTGCGGACGGTGGGGTTGGGTCTTTTCGGCCGCATGGCTGGCTGGCTTGAGCGAGTGGTGAAGGAATGGGAGCCATCTTTGCAAGAAATCAATGTGTTTGATTTCGTGTACGAGAGAAGAAGGACCAATCCAAGGCGAGGTATACGAGAGCGGAAGTAGCGACAGAAGAGAGAAAGGGTAGTTGCAAGTTGGTCGTCTACCCCAAGTGAGCCTAGCGCATCCCATTATCGCATGACCACTTTTGTTGGAGGAGACATGGAGGCAGGTGAAACTTTTGGGGGACACGGAGGCAGGTGAAACTGATAGAGGAGAGAAGTTAATTGATTGAGTGATGGAGCAGTGCTTGGGAAGGTGATATATATACATACAGGGATTATGTGATTGATACCACGTGAGGGTGTATTCACCATCTTCTGAGAGAGTAAACCAAACTCCGACATGTCCCATTTACCATCCCCCAATCGCTATCCTCCTATTCACCATCTTCTAAGAGAGTAAACCAAACTCCGACATGTCCCATTTACCATCCCCCATTCGCTATCCTCCCATCAACCATCCTTCCACCATGTTTGTTCGAGATCCATTCAAATGCTTCCAGGGGATAGTCGATCAGAATTGGGTCATGAGTAGCCATCCTCCCATCAACCATCCTTCCGCCATGATTGTTCCAGATCCATTCAAATGCTTCCAGGGGACAGTCGCTCCACGATAAAAGGGCTGATGAACACAGGGAATAGCAATTGCCAGTCGCATCGTAATAACTTAAGACTCAAGAGGAGAAGAGTAAGTTGTTGTTAGATGAATGGCGGAGAGGGTGGTGGGGTGAAGAGCATGCCTGCTGATGGATGGTGGATAGATGGCAGGGAGAATAGCATGTCTGATGACCGCTTGGAGGGGTAGTGGAGGATAGTGGAAGATGGTAGAGGATGGCAGGGAGAATAGCATGTCTGGTGACCGCTTCGAGGAATAGTGGAGGATAGTAGAGGATGGTAGAGGATGGCAGCAAAAATAGCATGTCTAGTGACCGCTTGGAGGAATAGTGGAGGAGGGTAGATAGGATAGCATGTCTGGTGACCGCTTGGAGGAATGGTGGAGGATGGTAGAAGGAATAGTATGTCTAGTGACCGCTTGGAGGAATAGTGGAGGATGGTAGAAGGAATAGCATGTCTGGTGACCGCTTAGAGGAATGGTGGAGGATAGTAGAGGGGATAGCATATCTAGTGACCGCTTGGAGGGATGGTGGAGAGGGGGGCAGATAATAAAGAGAGAAGAATAAAGGTTGATGTAGTTTAAGCTTTGTTTATCCTATTGCTAATGCTAATGTAACGGGCGGCTTAATAGAGGTAGGAACATCTTTCTAGCGTACCCTTACCTAGTTTTACTGTTTCCGTCAATGAGATAGTCGTTAGAACTACGTAAACACCTCTCAGATTCATATACTTATGCGAGCGGAGAAATTAGGTCATATCAGGTTTCGAAGACATGCACTGCTCATGTTTTCTCTCAGTTACCCATGAGTAATCGCCTTGTGCCCCTCCCCATTCCAATAATTAAAGATCTATCAAGCTTAAAACAGGCTGTGATGGCATTTCCCCCTTCGCCACCTGCGAAACCATCAATAAGTTGGATGAGTGATGAGATAAAGCACAAGAAAATCACCGCCGCCCAACTATCTTCATCCACACCTCCCCAACGCCCATTAACTATAGACAGCCAGCGGGGAAGCCTATATCTCCAGTACAAAGTCTAGAAGACTCGAGCAGGGAGGTTACAGTGCATTATCAGGGCCTTAATTCGCCGTACCACGTGGTGTCTCGACAATAAACGACTCTGTACCTAGCGTATAACACACACCAGGATTCGATCCCTAACTTTACTAAGAACGTTATTGACTGCGGTGCCGCTCGTGCTACCCCTGAGGACGCCTCCAAAGCTCCCCAGTACTTCCTTGGTATCTGCGCTGCTGATATCAGCATCGGTTCCCCTGTTTGATGTTTCTTTTTTCATAGTACATATGTCATATATGGATGTACGTATATGTGCTGAGTTGGTTAATTGATTAACTACTCAGTCGACTGGCGAAAGAAAAAGAGTGGGGTTAGCAAAGTACACAACTCCAAACAACACACCATCCATCCATTATGCTCCGAGTGAACTTTTATGAACAATCATATCGGGAAAAATATCATGAAGTCCTAGGCTCTGGCGGTGGCTACTCTGGCGCGAAAACATCCCGAAAGACCCTCACATACTCCCAAAACTCCATGCCCACGCGGACCCTCCTCCCACTCCCTTCCTGCACCAGCTCCGCGCCCGTGCCTACAATGACATCTCTCCTGGTGACCTTTGATCCATACTCGATATCGGTGCGGATTTTTTTACGCGGGGGTGACCGGTAGGGTCTGCATGTCCTTCTGACAACGGGCACACGGCCACGACCGCCAGGTCTCGGGATGAAAGGAGCGGGAATACCGAGTTCCCTGCGTCGACGCGCGATCCATTCCGTGGTCGTGACATGGGATTTTCCCGTCTCCGCGTCAATCTTGTCCCTTTGGTTGGGTTCTTTCAAGGTTTCGAGGGATTCGTCCTGGGTCCAGCGCAAGTCCCACTTCTCGCCCGTCTGCCAGCGTACTACGTACCCAGAGGCGACTCTCTCGAGCGCGTTGGCCCACCACGCCGGCACATGGCACACCCCACCCTCTCCATTCCCTTCGCCGGACCACGTCTCCCTATCTACCGTTTCGGTGGGCATCATCGCCTCCGCAAACCTCTGCATGATAGCCGTTACTTTCTTCAAATTGGGGAAATGTACTAGTGCGTTGACAAGGAAGAGCTCTGGGATCGCCGCCTCTACTCCGCCTGGCTGTGGGAACTTGTATGCGAGCGATGATATGGCCAATAGTTGGGTGGAGGAGAGGAGGGAGGTGTAGTGTTGGAGGACGTGGAGGTAGTTGAGGTGGGGAGAGGTGGTGAAGGTGTGGGCGGCGTAGGCGATGGGTGTGGCTTCGTGATTAATTTGGCGGCAAGTGAAGAGTAGGGAGAAGGGTTGAGGGGTTTGGCGGAGTTTTTCGAGGGTTTTGGTCATGTGGTCTCTTGAGGAGGGTGAGGATGGGTTGCTACTGTCTTTCAGGTTCGTGTATTCTGCATTGTGCTCTTTACTGGTCCTAGTACCATCCCCTTCATCGTCATCGTATTCATTCTCTTCTCGAACAGCGCTCCCAAAAATGTCATCAAAACTCTTCGGGGCCTCTGGCTTCGCGAGCTCCTCACCCCAGTCTACGTACTCGTACACCCCATTCCTGATCTCCGGTGGTAATTTGTTCAAAAACAAGCATTCTGTTTGGCGTTCTATCGGCCTCTGCGCCCAGTTTTCACGTTTTGGCAGTGGAGCTGGTGGGGATGGAAAAGCACGTTGCAGGCTTTCGGGGGAGGAGTCAGTTGATAGTGTTGTGGCTGGGGAGAAATATTGCAACAGTCGATTCATGGTTTGCCTCGCTCTTTGTAGTTGTGTGATTGGATTGAAATATGTAGTGGGAAACCAGTCTCGAGACGAAGCGTTTATAGCTCAGTCTTGGTGGTAGCCTGGGGGAGGGGAGTTGCACAGCCCCACTGTTCAAAGCGAAGGCGCTGAAATCCGTGGCAATGACCTGAATAGGAATTATACATAATCCCGAAAAACCACCAAAGAGCCAGTGTATGTCATTATATGATAAGAAATACCGAGGGTTTGTAAGAATTAAGAAGCGGCTCACACCGCCCTAAACTTAACAGCAAAAGAAATTGATGGAAACCTTTCATTATCATTTTCATCTACATACTCATCAATCATCTCAAACACACATGTAATGATTGAGAGTCTTTCTAACCCGACGTGAGTGCATGGAGAGGAGACAAATGAAATAGTAAATGTGAACATTTTCCCGCCTTATAATCAGACGAGACCCAAAACTCTACTCCGGTCCACTTCCCCTTGTCATGCTTGTTTTGCCATGTGTTGCTTATGCGTTGCCCTACCGCCAAATGTGCCTTGAACATTACATCGTCTTCATGCACAGTACATGAATCCAAGGCGCTCGCTTATTCTAAAACCACACATTGCTTTTCCATGTAGCCAGTCCCAAACTATACTTTTTAACCCTGGTTACGCCTGAAGGCACCGGGCCTATACTTGCCACCCTCAGGAGCCTGCGCCGGTGGAGGTTGAGACTCCTGCTCACTGTCCTGGCCACGAGCGCTCTCGCTACGACCGCCATCTCCTTGAAGGTTGCGACGGCCAGGCGGTACGTATCCACCGCCAGAAGCAGGTGATTGAGTCCTGCCCTTGTCCAAGTCGCTGAATCGGCCACGCGAAGGAGGTTCATAACGGCCGGACGAGGCCTCGGGTGCCGGTCCTCGTCCACTTCCCTCACGCTCGCGCCAACCGCTGGCCGGGCTCTCTGAAGTACGGTTGCGGAGAGCAGGGGGGACGTAGCCGCCCCTCTTGGGTGGTTCGGCCTCCGAAGGCGTCGATGCAGCTTGTGTAGGTTCTGGCCCTGATTGGGCCTTTGCAGCTTCGCGATCACGCCATGAAGGCTTTCCTCCAGCAAGGGCAAGTCGGGGTGGACCGCCTGCAGAGGGAGTATCGCGAGAGTCGGAACGTTCGTATCCAGATTTCTTCGCTGCAGCGCGCCTGGCCTCTGCCTCTTCTTCGCGCTGGCGCTGAAGAGCAGCTTTCTCGTCCAGCTCCCTGTTTCAAATTAGTATATGCATAAACAAGACATCGTAGCCAGGGCACATACCGTCTCCTCGCCTCGCGATCTTCCTTCTCTGCTTGCATCTTGATCCGCCTCTCTTCGTCGGCTTTCTCCTTGGCCTCGGCTTCTGCCCTCTCGCGTTCCTCCTCTTCCCTCTGGCGACGCTCTGCCTCCTCGCGCTCGCGCTTTTCCCTGGTCATCTTCTCCTTGAGCTCTGCAATGCGCTTGGCCTTCTTCTGCTCCAGTTCCTTTTGTGCAACTTTGCTGCGCTTCTCAAATTCGGCTCTTCGAGCTTGCTTGACTTCGGCAGTGAATTTTTGGTAGCTTGGTACCAGTCGAGAGAGACGATGCTTCAGAGCGACATCGTCCTTGTGCTTTTGCTCAGCCGCTTTAAGTTCTTCGTTCTTCGCCTTCTCGTACGCCGCTGCATCTCTCTCCATCTGCTTCTCGTAATCTTCTTTGAGGTGCTTAACCTCCTCTTGACGATAGGCACGTTCGAGATGGTCAATCCTCTTGCCAGCAATACGCAATTGTTCACTCAATTGGTTCTTTTCCTTCTCCAAAGCAGCAAGCTTCATAGCGCGAATGCGGCCTGAGTCCAGTTCAGAAATATCCTCGGGGATCTCAAGATCAATCTTGACACCCTGCTTAAGTTCTTTGAGTTGTTTCTCGATTTCCTCACGTTGCACTCGGTCTTGTTCTGCTTTGATGCGCTGGGCAGCCCTCACACGCTGCTCTTCGGCAAGACGGCGGCTTTCCTCTTCCTTGACTTGCTGAATGCGAAGGAGGCGCTTGGTTTGCTCCTCATTTTCCTTGGCCTGCTGTGCCTTCAATGCAGCTTCCTTCTTTTGAGCAATTATTTCACGGCGGGCCAGAGTCTCTTGGTGTTCTTGCTCGGCACCTTGTTTGGTACGGAGAAGAGCGGCTTCCTTAGCACGTTGTCGCTCAGCGTTAAAGCTAGGATCGACATATTGACAAGTGACGAAAAGAGATTTTGCAAGGCGAGTGAGTTGAGAACGGACAATCTCAGCTGGTGTACTCTGGAGTCGTTGAACAGATCGAGTCTCGCTCTCAGCAGAGCCAGCGCCGGACCCTGGGTGCATAGCCTTGGCGGAGGAAAACACATCGGAATCAAAAGTAAGAACACCAGTGGCATGATCGATACGGATGGCGAGGTCACCCTTCTTGCAACCGTTCATGATGAACTTCTCGATTGTGCCGCTGCTGACCTGGAAAGGGTCGGGGAATTGCGCAAGATTGAGCACGAAGCTGATCTCGACGGAGTCATAGACTTGAGACAGTTGCTGGAACAAACGGGTGAGAATGACTTGTTGAAGAGGCCCAACGTATTTCTTCATCTCCTCGTCGGCGCCGATCTTGGCCAGGATGGGTGAAATCTTCTTGCAGATAGACAAGGGGTGGAAATCAACCTCAAGGATGTTGTACAAATCCCGAATTTCAGGGCGCACTCGCTTGAGCAGACCTTTGCTGAGAGCATCTTTGAAGAGGATAGCCCGGGTAGGCGCTTGAGACATGCCGAGCAGGTTGGTCAACCGAGAGTTTTTGTTCTTCCTTGCTTCATCGACATCGACCAAAGCACCTCGGGATCGCGAAGTACTGATGACAGGGATGGAAAGCGCAGAGAGAAGCACGAAAGAGGCTTTGTCGGTCATGTCGGCCTCGGTAACCACGGGGTTGTCTTTTTTGGGGCTCTGACCAGACGCAACGGCGGCAGCAGACTGTCGGAGCAGGTTGTAATATCGGCTCCAAGCGGCAGCATGGAACAAATAGTTCTCACTGACCAAGAAGATGCGGGTGAGCTTCTCAAAGTAGTTGGCCATCATGATGTTCTTTGCGGGGCGTTTGCTCAAGCTCAGGAGAGTGTGGATATCCTCGACGCTCCTGAAGGCTTCTTGCCACAATTCAAGTTCAACCGCAACATTCAGCTGTTGGAATCGTGTGTCAAGGTGACGTTGCAAAGTATCAGGGTCCGACAAGTTGATAGCGTGCATCTGGGAGGAGAACTTGGCAGCATTCTGAAGATGGTTTCGTAGGAGCTCGCAAAGACGACGGAACTCGGTCTTTCGGGCATACTTGGAGCAAAACTGGAAGGCCTGCTGGGCGGTGGACTGGTACATGATTTCCAGGCGAGCATTGTTCTTGAAGATGTCCAATACGGTGCGGTATGTTTCCCACAAAAACTTCAGCCACGGTGTGACAATGGCGCGGTCGGTCCGGTCGCGAGATTGTTCACCAGAGACGGTGGAAAGCAGGATGGACTCGGGAGTCTCGGAGGCCTCAAGATCGTCGACATTTTGAGCATCGGATGGGGCCTCGAGCGATGCCTGCACTTTCTCGGCCTTCTCCTGGGCTTCGGTGACCTTCTGCTCGGCGAGCTCGATGAACTTCTTGAACACAAGCTGTACCCCACGTTAGCAGAGATGGCCTATCTTTTGTCACCCGATAATCCATAATCATACCTCGATCGTTCCCACGTTTGTGTTTTGCGCGGTGTTCTTGTACTGGTAGAGACCGTCCTTTGCGAGTTTGCCTTTTCGTAGATCGACGCAGAGTTCGATGAAGAGTATCATCACCGGCTCGAGGGAGGCGATAGGGCTATTGCGGGTGCGCTTGGAGATGACATGTTCGTGGAGGAGCTGCAAAGCGGCCTGGGGCTGCTGCACTCCGATGAGTTCTTGGGCACGCTTGCTGCGGGGTGGTTAGCAGAGAGTTCATGATGGTGACTGGAGCATTGTGTGATGCTGATGCTGGGGCGACTGACAGAGTATTCTCGGGCTTGCTGTGCGGTGGCGGCGCCATGCTGGGCAGACTGGATCGCAGAGTCGACTGCGATGTCGCTTGTGGGCTTTATAGCAGGCTCAGCGACGGCTGCGGGTTGGTGGTGCGTAGCAAAAACTCTCTCCACTCCGTTGGGCGGCTGTGTGTAGTTTTGGACGATTTTGAGATCCACGGTGCGGGCTTGTGCGGCAGTCACGTGGTTAGGCCCCCGCCAAACAGGCAGGAACAGTCAGCCGGTTGGGGAGGTTTAAACACCCCTCCGCTACACCCTATAGCAGGATGACAATTAGAGTTGGGAAAGCTGCACCTTGTTCATCATAGCGCTCAAGTGTCAACTTTGAACAAGCCTTGAGTCACAAGTGCACAACCCAGCAGTGTTTTGGGGGAATGAATGGTTGGAGCAGCACACCGAGAGTCGCCAGCGCAGCGTGCGAAACATGGCTAGAGACAAGAAATTCACGGCGACGGCCCGCTGCAGCTAACTGCGTTGCAACGTGATCGAAAATGATTCCAAATTGGCAGCAAAATAGCATTCAATTGATAAGTATGGGCGGGCGTGTGCACGTAATCACCAATAGTGGAGTTTACAGCGGTGTGGCCCTGGGCGGAAAGGCCAAGCTTCGGTTCCCACAAGGGTTTAGCGGCTCATCTTACCAATTCCCAAGTCCATTCCAACCTCCCCTGAGACGACGCCTGCGCTCCGTTTCCCCATCGCTGCCCGCAGAGACACACACACACACACCACACACCACTCCATCCCAAGCGCCGCCTCGCTCCCAACCGCAGCCGCAGTCTGCAATCGCGCTGGATCTGACGGCTCTGGACTCACCTACTTGAACACCTGCTCCTTCGCCTGCCTGTACACTCCTCCACACGCCTTCGCACCTCTCCGCTCCTTACCCGACTCTCCTCCCTCCCCCGTTGCTTTGTAACGCCGCACCCCAAGGCACATCGCACCACCCTCCAACGGCCAACCCACCATCCAACGTCGCGGTTAGCATTGCTTAGGCTAGACGCCATTCTACATTTCCTTTATTATTCTTCATAACACGTCGTACCTGGTCGTCGCCCAACCATGATGGCCGCCGCTGCACCCTACGAAATCCGCACTGGCGGCGATGGCAAGAGCAAGAAGCAGAGCATGGCCGAGCTGAAGCTGCGCCGCCTCACCGAGTTGAACCAGCGCCTGCGAGAGGACCTCGAGCGCCGCAGGATACCTGTGTCGGAAGCTGCGATAGAGTAGGATACCTCAGCTGTGCTTCACCTAGTGGACCCTTTCAAGCTGACAAACTACGCGTAGTCTCATTGCATTCACGGATAAAGAACCCAAGGACTGGATGGTGCCATCACGATGGGGACAGGTGCGTCATCAGCGCCGCCTTTCTTACTACCACAAACACAATAGCTAACATGCGGTGTAGATTGACAAGCGCGAAGACCCGTACGCACCACAACAAAGCAACGGCTGCTGCGTTGTAATGTAAAGCGGAGGTACGTGTGTGTGTAGGAGTGTGTGTTGTGTGGAGATTCGCGGTGTCATGTGTCAAAGCAACGGCGTTCATGCGGTGCCTTTGAGGCAAAGTCTTTTTCATATACCTTTTCTTTGGAGGTGGCGATAATACCCATGGTTGGTCCCGGACCGTCAAGGACGCACCATGTACTCTTTTTCAGCAATGTGTAAATTATGTGTGCGGTTACTGCCTGTATGTGTTTTTTTGCAGAGCAGAGGGGGTTTTTTCTTCTTTCTTTGTGTTTGGTCGCCAGCTCTGCCTCTACAGGTACCTTTTTTCCCACTATCCCACTAGTTTACGAGATTAAAAGCGGAATTTAATGCAAAAGACTGCACCCTCAATTGACGCTCGATTTGTGATTGTTTCTCTACATGTAGCGTAGCAAGAGGTCTATGATTGGGACAAAAAAGAGATGATTGATTTTATTAAAGATAATAATGCCGTTGCCGAGCGCTGAATACTGGGAACAACTGTGAAGCTCCTTCGGTTGGACATCAGCGATCGGCCTGGCGGATAGGCGAGATTAACCCTGGCTGCTCGGGATTGCGTTGGTTGCAACGAGCGAACGGCGCACGGAGAAGTTGGAAGGGGACCTAATCCACATTCATCACGATGCCCGATGGATGTGATGTAGAAAAAGACTCTTCAATCGCAAGGACAGGTGGAGGCACACACAACAACAGTGAATACATCAACGTATGCACTAGTTACGAGCGGTCAGCGGTGGACACCCCTCCTTTTTCACAGCTGCAGGTCAGAATCCAGACTACGGTATGTACTGTCCTGTACCTAGGGGCGGGCGGCCACACTGCAGCCAAACGAGACGGCGACCCCAGAAGTGTGAAAAGTGGAGGAATACGGCTCGGCGTCTTCGGGGCGGCGGACGGAGGGGCGTAAGGAAAAGGAAAAGGAGCGGGGGCTGGTGATTGGCTCGTATCCTAAAAAGGCAACTGCAAACCTGTTCGCTTCTTTTTTTGACGAAGAGGGTGCGGTGCGATCGATGTGGGAAGGGGGGAGTGGAAAGAGGAAAAAGTCGTTCGTGTAGGCACAAGAGATTGCTAGTGAAGTTGGATGCAGTGCAGGACGGTGAGCGGGACCTTCATTACTTTTCTCGCAGTCGTAGAGGGTAAGCTAGGCATGTGACTATGGACATGTCTTGTAAAGGTTGTAATGTTTCCTCGAATCGTTGCCATGGGCAATCATCACGCAATCCCTAACTTGGAAAAGTTACCACAGGAACAACGTACATGTAGGATACCTGGGTATAGTGCTGATCATATATCAACAACATGATGCCACAACGGCGCAATCAACGGCGGAAAAACATGTGCGAGATGAAGGGGAAGGGAAGAAAAAAAAAAGCTTTGTGGCCGCTCCCCGGGCTATTGCCAGGTACAGAAAGCTCGCGCGCCGTAGTACTGCCATCCCAGCTAGCCCCAGCTACATGGCATCATTGTCATCAAGCAAGACCCAGGCCTTGTGAATTCATTTTGTACAAAGGTAGCAAGGACCCGGAGTTGCCCTTGGTAACGTTAGCATCAGACTACTCGTCGATGCGGTTTGCCGTAAGTAGAATGCGCACCCGGCGGCCGCCGCCCATCGAAATGTTGGTTAGAAAGAAACTCGTAACGTTAACGTTAATCGTGCCGGTAGGTAACAGCAACCGCAGGCGCGCCAGATGTACGGGACTGCCTACTGCGGGAATGCTTTGGGTGAGAATTAGACCGCATCCCGTTGGAGACGGACACATGTAGGGATAGGTAGTTGGAGTATATGGTGGAAACGGCCGCGGTTCTGTCCTATGACGCACGATGCGCCTTGTGAATGATGTATGGGTAAATCATCAATTAAGGCGGGCAGTGCCATCACCAAAGCCGAAGCCAGAATGCGTGAAGCTGAAGTCTGGTGGGTAGGGTAGGTGCGTTACGGCGTGGGGTAGAGCAGCTGTACAAGTACGAGAAGGAACCAGGGGGCGAGGGGGGGCGCCTTCTCTTTGCGCCTGCACCAGACTGTCACTTGCATCGCCGCTCGATGCTCACGGTCACGCTCAACTTCTTCTCCTCTTCCCCTCTCCTCTCCTCTGGCCTTCAGAGCGCGACGGAGGAAAACTGCGCGGACCACCGAAAAAGCGCCCAAACTCTCCATCACTGCCTTCGTTATCTGTCCGACGCCCTCTCGATTCGAGTCCGTCCATGGCTTCCCTGCGCTGTCCCGTCAGCTAGGACTAACTAACACCAATCTACCATTCCATTAGCCAGCCCCACCCGCGCCGGCACCCTGAGCAAAACCAAGCGATCGACCCCTCCGTCCAGCCTGCGCACTGCGCGCCTCTTTCGCAGACAGTGTTCCAAAGTTTAAACACCAAGGACAAGACGAAAATAAAAAAAGACTCGGCGACATCAGAAATTACGACGGTCGTTTCCAGCGCCCTTGGGAGGGCATGAATGACATGAACGCCCCGCCTGCGTGGTCGGCTCCCGAGCACTACGACCCCATGGGCACCTCCGCAACACATGATTTTGACTTGCTCGACTTTGAGAATATAGACCTTGATTTCGACTTTGGACAGCCCGAGCAGAATGATAGCAACCGGCAACTCGGCCAGCTTGCCGAGGAACTCAACGTCCAGCACTTGCACAACTCGTTCAATGCAACACCTGTACTACCAACCGATCAAAATGCTGCAGCGGGAGGTGCACAGCAGCAACACCAGCAGCCGCCCCAACAACATCATCAACAACATGCCGTCTCCCAGCCCGGTCCCAATTACTTCGAATTCAGCATGCCCGCCTATGCTCAAAACATCCCCGCCCAACAGGACCAAATCTTTCGCCATCATGCCGCCGTGCCTCCCACCCCAAGCAGCGTTGAGATGCATCCTGACCAAGCCCGTTACATGCAGCAGATGGAGGCTCAACACGCCATGTTCGAGCAGCGCTACCAGATGCGCAAAGATGACATGGTATGCACTTGTTTGAAAAAAGGCTATCATAGGATACACTGACACAAATATAGACTTTTACGCCACTTGTCTCGCCTGCGGTGACTCCTCATGAAGCCCGTTTTCGCTCCCAAGACATGACAACCGTGCCAGGTGCATACTTTAGCCCCTTGACATCACCGGCATTGGCCGCACAGGGCCATTCCCAACCACATTCCCAATATCCCACAACCTCCGGGAGTTCCACAGGCGCATCGCCCGTAAATATGGACATGGACATTCTTGGCGAACCGGCCATGGTTCCAGAAGAGCAGCAGGGTCGAAAATTGAGAAGCAACAAGAGAGGTGCCCCCCGCTCAGCTGCCCCCGTGCGCATACGTCAATCGCCAATTGTCAAGGCTGGAAAACGCAAAGCAACAGCTTCCTCGTTGATTCCTCCCAAAGAAGTCTCAGATCTACTGGAAGAAGCGCGAGGAAGCAGGTCTCATGCGCACGGAAATGACACGCGACGCAGTCGCGATAGTTCCGAGACTGATTCAATCTCTCCAGAACCCCTTTCAGAAATGGGACCTCCGCCAAAACCATCTTCTGTGACCCCTTCGCCCGCCATGCTAGCCCAAAATCATCATGCTTCAGGTCAGGGTGTCGCCCCTGCCACGCCAGCATCGCTGATGCGCATCCACCCATCACCGACCTTTGGAACTTCTGAGATATCTCCACCCTTGGACGACCTGACATTACCGGAAGCATCTCTCGCCTCACGACCTTCTCTGGCTCGTCTGGACACTGCTATTCAAGATGGAGGGGATATGGACACGCCCCGGCTGTCAGCGCGAAAGACACCCAAATTATCTGCCCAAGGGACACCAGGCTCGGCTGGGATATCTGGCAGACCGAGTCCCATGCTCAATGGCATGTCTACACCTACAAGCCCAGCATTTGCGATGGGAACGAAAAAGGGAGATTCAAAATCAAGTCGATTACCGAAGAAGAGGAACAGCATAAGCTCCACATTGGTCAGCCCTGCCTTGAGGCCTAAAATATCGCCCAGTATAAAACCTCTACTCCCCGAAGGTGGTAAGTGTTTTGTTCGCTCTAATACTTACCCAGCGTGATCTAACCGCTAGCAGGTGTAACGGACGATACCCATGCGTTGCTCCTTGCTTCTAAATCCAACTATCAGAATATCCTCGATGGGACAACTGTTCCCGGTGTGGTTTACCCCACCTCTCTATCTACAAACCTCACATCAAAACGCACCTCGCACAAGATTGCAGAGCAAGGCCGTCGGAATCGTATCAATACGGCGCTTCAAGAAATGCAAGCACTACTTCCATCGCCACAGATTGATGGAAAAGAAGCAAAGAGTCCAGAGCCTGGAGGGCCTCAGTCCAATAATTCCAAGGCCGCCAAAGTGGAAAGCGCAATCGAATACATCAAACAGCTCCAGCAACAGTGCCGCGACAAGGACAAACTGATTGACCAAAAAAACCAAGAAATGGAGGCTTTACGAAAGGAACTAGACGCCCTCAAGACCAACAGCCCTGCAGACGCCGCAGCCCCACGCTCTGAAGCGACGTCACCTGCAGAAGGCAGTACCACCTGAGAGGCGCAGGATGACATTCGCCTACATTTGTTCCTCGATGCCTCCACGCAACACTTGCAGATGTTGGCGCTAACCGCGTGATATGATCGAAAGTGCATCGTATGTATCTATCGTCTGGAAGCTTCCGCAAGCCTCTTCGGACTTTTCACCGTGGGATTTGTAAAGGAAGACGTAATACGGTGATTGGCAAGCAAAGAATCAACCATCCTTGCGAGGATTGCTGCGCCCCTACATGAACAAGCCGCATTGCCGTCCATTTGGTGTCACGCGTTTCTACAGCTGAGGGGGGAGGGTGGCGGGTGTGCCGCGGCATGATCCAGGCCTCCGGGTCACCCTACACACTCCGGAAAGAAAATTTTCGAGACCGTTGGAGGGAAAGCGTGGGGGACTAGTGGAGATGGAATGTATACAAGGGAAACAACATGTGTGTCATTGTGGCGTTTGGAATTTTATGGGACTGACAACGTGGGAAATACCCGGTGCTGATTGGTTGCATCTCCTTTTGCTACTCTTCCTTCTCCTTAGGATTTTTTTCCCGTCGCTAATCAACTAGCTGGTTCCTAGTCAACTTCACTCTGATGTTGCGTTTTAGACTAAACTAGTGGCTCGTCTATGCGTCCCGCGCGCGCGCGGCGCGGTTATGGGACTGGACTCGACTGCATTGAATGGGTGATGGGTAGATGGTCCTTTCAATGAACGAATCAATGAATGAACGAATGGATGAATGTTCTTTCTCCCAAGGAGATCAAGCAGATCAAGGCACCAGATCGGAGAGAGGCGGGCGAGGCTGGCACCCTGGACCCCTTCCTTCTTCTTCTTTTTCTTCCCCTTGTGATGATGTTGCGTAACTATCGTATACATGTAACTAGATTAATGGAATCTCGCATTTGCTATGCTCTCTTTGGATGCTGCTTTTCATGCACTTTATGCGTGCATGCATGATATAGTAGGGTCTTTATGTCGTTCGTGTGTGTGTGCACATGTGTGTGTGTGTGTGTGTGTGTGTGTGTGTGTGTGTGTGTGTGTAAAGAAGAGTATATATATATAAACAAATAAATTCTTGGTAAATGCAGAGATTTGGATAGGATTGATTCTATGTATGTTTGTTTGTGACACCGGGGGGGTGGTTCTCTTGGGGATGGGTAATGGGGGAGGGGGGAGGAGGGGATATATGGGTGGGTACGGGGGATGTTGGAAAAGGGAATTGGTAGGAAGGGTGTGGAGGGATTGGGTGGTATTGATGGGGGTTGTAGAGGAAGGTGTGTAGTTGGGTTGGGGCCTATATGATCGCGGGTACAAAGTTTAGCTTCACGCAACGAGGGTTGGTTACAAGTACGTGATGAGTGTCTTAATATTTTACTCTACGTGGTGTGTCTCGATAACAGAAGAGTGCGTAACTACATATGTAGGGGTTTTTTTTTTTTTTTTTTTTTTTTTTTGGTGTACATGTTTCTCGCTCTGGATGGACTATGCGAGGAAAAACGAGCACTGAAAGGCTTTTCCCAATCCTAGTCTACATATTTTTCTCGTCTAGAATAATCATTGCGGATTTCTCCAAATCTTATGTGCGGGCAATGCTTGCTTATAAGTAACATTTTCGTGTAATAAATGTCGAATTTGCAAAATGGAAAAGTAAATACAGAGGTAATTGATACGTGCGATGTCAGCCAGCGATGAACCGAAACCGCATTGAGGGCAACGATGATTCGCTAATGTCTGTCGAACAAATGCGGAGCAGAAAGTCCGGGGTAACTACCAAGAATGAACCTCGGTTCAACGGCAACGACAACCCCTCCCCAGAGAGAGACAACGCGCATCAGCTTATCCACAGCTATCCGCCATCCGCTATGTAATTTTTAACTGTTTGGACAGCGTTTTTTTTTTTCCAACGACTCACACTACATCATTCGAAATCCCCCTCGGACCCAACATTAGCCTCGAAATTCAATCCATCAAACTCCTCAACAATGGCACCAACAGCAACACCCCAGCCATCTACCTCCCACGTCCTCCTCACGTATCCCTCCCCGCACACCCTCCTCATAACCATCAACCGCCCGCGCCAAATGAACAGCATCCCCTTCGCGGGACACACCGAAATGGGGCAAGTCCTCGAGTGGTTCGACCTCGAGCCGACGCTGCGCGTCGCCGTCATCACGGGCGCGGGGGATAAAGCGTTCTGCGCGGGCCAAGATTTGATTGAGCTGGGGAAAATCGGGACGGGGGTTATTGAGAAGGATGTGGCGAAGCAGAGACATCCGCGTGGTGGGTTTGGAGGGATTAGCAGGAGGATGGGGAAGAAGCCGATTATTGCAGCGGTCAATGGGGTTGCGTTGGGAGGCGGGTTTGAGATTGTGCTTGGGTGGTATGTTTTTTTCTTTCTTTCCTCGTCATCTTTGCTTCGATTCCCATCCGGAGTGTTTTGAGAGAAGTGGGAGGAGTTCTTGTGCTAACAGCGTCCCCAGCGATCTCGTAGTAGCAGCCCCCAGCGCCATCTTCGGTCTCCCAGAAGCTCTTCGCGGCATCTACGCCGGCGCGGGCGGACCCTCCCGCCTCGTTCGCAACGTCGGCATCCCCGTTGCCTCAGAAATGGCGTTAACTGGCAAGCCCATCACCGCGCAGCGCGCCAAAGAGCTGAACCTCGTGAACCGCATCTCGGCCTCGCGAGAGACGGTGGTCGACGAGGCGCTGAAGCTGGCAAACGAGATTGCGGCGATTAGTCCTGACGCGGCGATTGTGACGAGGGCGGCACTGAGGGAGTCGTGGGAGACGGCCAGCGTCGAGAGAGCCACGCAGCTTACGGATGAGAGATATAGTGCTGCGCTGTCGACTGGGGAGAATGCGGCGGAAGGGCTGAAGGCTTTTGCGGAGAAGAGGAAGCCGAATTGGAAACCTTCGAAACTTTGAGTAAGTAGTTAGGGAGATGTTTTTGAAGCGATTGTATCAAATAGTTCTATACCTATGGGCTTGTCGGGTTGTACCTGTTCAGGATGGTGATGTTCATGATTCCAATGGATATATGTATGCGTCTGGCCAATCGTGAAGAGAGATTGGAACTTGGAAGGAACATCCACTTCCATCTCTGTCCCCATCGAATTTCCTCAATTGCCATGGCAAAATTTGGGGAATTGGAATCTCAGCCATCACCCAACAACTCGGGGAAACAGCATGACAGCAACGCTAGGCACCATATCTTTGGAAAAAAAGAACCATCCCCGCGTCCGCTAGTAGCTAACCACTCGCGGAGTTAACAATGGCCGTCGTCCGAATTCCTCTTTCTGGAACTATTCATCCTTGATATGGTGGGGTAACCGCAGTAGTCTCCGGAGCCAAATACCGAAAAATGCCGGACACGGCCGGACGTTGGCGTTATGCAACTCTTACCTGCCTACGAATATGCACACCGCCAGCATGCAATAACTCTCGAAGTGTATCAGAGAAGCGAATGAGCGTCGAGAATTGGTTGACTGAGCATCAGCAACATGCCCCAAGGCATTACCAGACACTCAATTCACCCCTGGCTGATCTCGCAGACGGGAACATGCTTCCGTAGAACACATCGTGTCCAAACTACCGCGATTCGTCGAGGAGACCGTTAACTGCTAAATTTCCCCGCATTCTGGGCCAGAAGCTTACAGTTCACTAAGCGTGGCGTGTGAAGGATTTCCGGGGTGGACTGCTGGATCGCTGGGATAAGATGATATCAGGGCGAAATTAGCTGTCCAGCCAGGCGCTGGACACCTGCCAGTCTACCCTCTCCACCTTATCTTCGACTCAAAGTAGTCGAGCTTTGTTCTTTCAGTCTCCTCCGTTGGTGATTGTGAACCGTGGTTCGACAATTCAATCGGTTACCACGGCTTTGGATAACCTTTCACGTTGACCCTACCCGCATATACGCATCCACATACTGGGTCATTGGAGCTAGACGACTAAAAAAGCGATGGTAACCCGACGCTCGAGTGACGCTGCTACACCAACCATACCCGTTGCGCCCGTGGTCAAGCGCAAGAGGCG
The DNA here is from genome assembly GCA_003073855.1 of Periconia macrospinosa. Taxonomy (NCBI): domain Eukaryota; kingdom Fungi; phylum Ascomycota; class Dothideomycetes; order Pleosporales; family Periconiaceae; genus Periconia; species Periconia macrospinosa. The sequence continues at coordinate 139,481 of KZ805369.1, forward strand.
CGCATCATGCCTGGGCGAGCAAGAAAGACGAGAAAGAAAGCGAGCAATAGATCGCGAAGCGCAAAGATCGCTCAGAGAAAAGACAAAATCGCACATTGCGGATCTGGAGCGCACTATTCAAATTTTGAGAGATCAGGATCGGAACAGTGCTACGGCGAATCTGTTGAGCGAGATCGAGGCTTTGCGGGCCGAGAACGAGAGGTTGAGAGATGTCATTGAAAATGTGAAGAGCATTGTTGGAGGTGGCGACATGTCCGCAAAGTTAGCAGTTTCGACTGGAGTGACGACTAACAACATGATGATTGTCGAAGAAGCGAATGATCCTAATGCTGAAGAGGATGGAAACCGATTCTCCCCAGTAGCAAGTAGCCCAGGTACGTTAATCCATTCCACTTAGAACACAGCAAAATAACTCACTCAACTTCCCGCAGGCCATACTTCCCCCAAACCTCCGCAGCAAAGAAACCCATCCCTCACACCCACCAACCCTCCTTCTCGACCGCAAGATCAACAAAAACAGCCAGATATCAAGCACACACCCCAATCCCTCCCCTCCCCTCCTCAAAGCCACGTCTCGTACACTTCCCCACCACACCTCAAACTCCCCGCCGCTCCACCACCACTACCACCTCCCCCAAAACACGTCGACCTAGACGGTATGACCGTCATGACCGACCTGGTCTCACCAAACATGTCCAGCACCGACATCCCTCTCATCAAACCCGATCCCGTCAGCCATACTGCCACCCCTCATGCAAACCGAAACACCGACCACCCAAGCAGCGACGACAATAACAGCAATAATTCGAATCCCAATCACAATATGATGTACGATGTTGCGCCGCCCGCGCCCGCGCCAGCGCCAGCGCCCCCATCCCCGACCCCGCCCGCGTGGGTCCCCTTTATCACGGAGATTTGGGGCAGATGTCCTTCGCCTACAATTCTTCATCTTGGTGGTACGCGGGTGGAGATGGAATGTGATGGTGAGGGTGAGTTTTCGGCTTCTGAGTCGCCGTTTTCTTCGTGAGAGTCGTTTTTTCTTTTCCGGTGTGATTGTGAAAGGGGAGGAGGGGTTGATTTTTTTCTTTGATGGGCTGAGGAGTTTTGGAGAGAAGTGGGGAGAGGATGGGGGATTTCATGGAATTTTGTGATGTTTTCTTCTGGTGGGAATTTAGGTTTTGATGGTTTCCTTCTCATTTTTGTGGAACTGGGAGTTTTCTTCTTTTTCTTTCTTCTATTTTGTTATCATTTCTCATTCTGGCGAATTTTGTGTATCAAAATGGTCTCTGGAGGTGGGGGGGGGAGGGCGGGGGCACGGGGGGTTCTGCTGCATCTTTACACATGCAACGGAGGAGAGTAGAAAGGACTTTTTCTCTTCTTCTTCTTCTCTGGATAAAATTGGTGTTACTTGATTGGAGGTAGAGATTAAGAGAGTACATACTTCCTTCTTTTGACGGATTTGATGCTTTTTCCCCTCTCGCGTTCCCAATATCTGTCATTTTGTATGATTTAAATATACGTTTTAATTTCCATTCGCACCCCATCCTGACATCAGAACACAAAAAGAAGGAATCTTTTTAGCAAAGGGTATTTTTTTTACTTATCTCCATGCCCTTCAAGTGTATGAAAGCAACAATGTCTACTTTTTACAAACGTATGAACAGATACGATATACCTTGACACATCACGGACCAAGACGTGTTAAAGTACTTGGATCGTGCGTACTGGAACCTCCTTACTTGCAGATATATATGATTGTGACTGACTTTATATGTACCTCGCGATACCAAGGAGAACAGAGGAAAAGAAAGAACACGATAAGTCGTTTAAAATAGGCCATGAAAAGAAATCCTTACGTATTATTAATAATCCGTGGCTGTCACCGTCGTTTATTGCTGGCACATACGCATGTACGATCTTGTTGAATTTGATACCCCGTGTGAGTATTAGTTAAACAAGGTTGTATCTATCATGCAACGTGAATACAACATTTTCTTTCTTAGAATCATGGAAAAAAAAAGTTCCTCGGATTGTTTACGATTCACTCGCAGGTTGCTCAATCGAGAATGCATTTTTCTTTACCATTCAAGTGGGTACATGCAAATCTCCCATCACTCTTCAGCACGAACAACAAATCCACATCCACAAACTCAACGAAATCCTCTTGCTCCCCCTAATCCCCATATCAACGCCTACTAGCTCCCAAGATCCCCATCCCACCATAAAATCCACCAATCACCCTAACCTCCCACATCCATATCCCCCTCAAATCATCAATTTTCTCCAACCATTCTGAAAAATCTCACCCTTCCTCCTCCCTCAATTCATCGGAACCACCGGTTTCGCAACCAATTTCGTCCCTCGATCAAACAAATTCCCAGGATCATATTTCTGCTTCAATTCCTCCAACTTCTTCGCATTATTGCCGTAGATGTCGGAGGCGGGGATGTCGGTATCTATATAACCAAGGAAGCAAAGCGCGTGTTTGGTTAGTTTGACGCCATATCATACGACGGTTTGTCTTATCGCGCGCGCGCGCGAGAAGAACGATTGAAGAAGCGCAAGAAAACAAAGGAAGATAGGGGAAAAGGAAAAAATAAACATACTAGCATAATTCCCATACATTCCCACACCCTCTACTCCTTCTGCATTGGTACCGTTGACTTCGCCATCCTTCTGTCTAACTACACCCTCAGCCAACCCCGCACCACTCACAAGTTCCCTAGCGAACTTCCTAACGTCCGCATCCCTCTCCGCCTCCTTCCACTTAATCATAACCGCCAGGTTATAATACTCGCCGCGATTCGAGAACGCCATAGCGTCGTTGCTCACCTTGACCACCTCTTTATACGGGATCGTTTCAAACAGCAACAAACTCTCCTTGGTGTCTGGAAATTGCGTGACGAAGCCGAGGAATCTATCGATGAGGGTTTGCACAAGGGGGAGTGCGAGTGGGAGTTTGAAAGCCGAGCCGGCGAACTGCTTGCGGCCTTCGAAGCCCGAGGCGTGGTTGAGGAGGGAGTTGAGGGTTGGGTAAGGGACCATGGTCGCGAAGTTTGCGAGGGGTTCGAGGGCGAGGAGCGGGGCGAAAAATGCGGTTCCTTCTTCGAGGGTGCCGTTGTGGAAGATGTGGGTTAGCAGGAGGGGGGCGTGGGCTGGTGGTGGACACGATACGCCCCAGAGGATGGCTTGGTTGCCGTCGTTGGATGCGTGGAAGGTGTTTATGAAGGCGAGGACTTGGGGGAGTTTGTCGAGTGGGAAGAGGAGGGTTCCTGCGTAGACGGGGTTGGGTTGGTCGAAACCGCGGAAGGTGAAGGAGGTTACGACGCCGAAATTTTGTCCTGCGCCGCGGATTGCCCAGAAGAGGTCTGGGTTTTGGGTTTCGGAGGCGGTGAGTTGGTCACCGGAGGCGAGGACTATGTCGACGGAGAGGAGGTTGTCGATTGTGAGGCCATATTTGCCGGTTAGGAAGCCGTAGCCGCCTCCAAGGGTGAGGCCGCCGACGCCCGTGTGGTTCACGGTTCCGCCAACGGTTGCGAGGTTGTACTTTGCGGCTTCGGTGTCAACGTCGGACCAGAGGGCTCCGCCTTCAACTCGGATGGTTTTGAGGGCTGGGTCAACAGTGACGCCACGCATGAGGCTCAGGTCAATGACGATGCCATTGGCAATACTGGAGCTGCCCGACGTCGAGTGGCCACCGCCCCGGACGACAAAGCCAAGTCTATGGTCGCGGATGAAGGAGAGGGTCTTCGTGATTTCGTCTGCGCAGGTGACTTTGACCACGCATTTCTAAGTTCGTTTCCTTGTAATTAGCTGTCTCATTCTTTGCAGAGTGAGGACGGGGAATGACAGCTCAACGTCAGAAACTCAAAATTTAGAATATGCTTCCTCCGACAGAAATACAATGTCTTCCAAATCTTCCAAAACATCGTATTGAGAGGAAACAAAGCAAGAAGACTCACAGCTTTCTTAACACAGTGCTCACTCCACCTTCCAATAGCCTCCTCATACCTCTCCCCATCCGCAGGGACCAGCACTTCAGCCTTCGTCGTCACCAACCTATTTCTTAGTAGCGCATCCATATCCGGGGCACCTCCAAGAGTGAAGATGAACATGTACTCCTGTTCTATTCTTTCCCTCTCTTCCTTTCGACTCGAAATTGATGCGAGCAAATCGATGGGCAATAAACGCAAGCTATGCAAGATCGATACGCTACTTTCCTATACGTCTTTGCTCTTTCCCTGGGCGGAGAACCCCGAGAATCAAATTATGGCGTGGGGGAGGGGTCGATTATTGAAATCCTGCTCGGTTCGTGGGGGAGGAATACCAAAGCGTACGTTATAGGTATCCCATATAATCCAGAATATCCCCAGTACTATCTCTTTACCTCAACGCTTTTTCTTTGATCGCTGCAACCCTCGGTCTTACTTTCCCTTCCTAGAAAGTTTGGTCACTCCGTATCCTTTCTCGATAAGAACACGATCAAAGTAAAGAAAGAGAAGGCCAGAAACATACGTAAGTAAGCGAGGAGGAGGGGAAGGCGACCTCGGTAATATCCGGAAGTGGGAGTGGGAATGCGGGGAAAAGAAGGGGAAAATAGGGAAACGTTAAAAGGAGAACAACAAAAAAAGAGCAAAAGTTGGGAATGGGAGAAACCCAATTGAGAGTTTTTACGCTAGACAAAAGTAAATTCAAGCGCCCATAGTATGATTTCCGCATTCCGCAAAACGTACATTTCCTTTATATAGTTCGTGCTGACTACTAACTAACGATCGCATGCATGCAAGCAAGTAAAACGACGTGTAAGTGGGAGGCCCTAGCTGAAAAAGAACCATGGCTAACATGATGACAGTCTAGACTAGAGCTACTAGCTTATCTCTCAGCTGGCAATAAAAGCTGGACTTACACAGTAAGTGAGGAATCCTAACCATCACTTAACTTTTTAGTATCTCTACGATCCTTAGGACTATCCTACGACCACTAGGACTATTAAAAATGCTATTAAATAGGCCTGATTTGCTTGTAAAATGATAAATCACGATAATATTATAGGCGGAGTGGATAGTTGATAAATTCTGGTGTGTCCGTTTTCTTACAGTAAGTCCAACTTTCATTGTCAGCTGAGAACTTATGTAGCTATCTATCTCTGGGACCGGTGTATCGCTGAGGGTTCAATTCTTAGTTATGATTCGCCGAGTCTTATCTTTTTCTTTGGATCGACAAGTTTGCTGCTGGCTGATTTTACAGGATCTGCATTTGTACATGTGTCTGTGTGTAAGCTGAACACGATAGCGCGTTCCCTTATACACATTACGAGGCGGGACAACATAGTGTTGATATGACTATCATTCTTACCTCGAAATGGGTGACACGCCAGGAAGTGACGGCTCGGGTAGGTAGTGTACCAGACTATATTTACAAATTAGAAAGAGCGGACAGATGTTGGAAAAAGCCTCTAATTCGTAGGAATTACTAGGTTCTCCCGACCTGTCACTTCCCGGCCTGTCACCTCTCTGTAGGTAAGAATGGCACCCTGGCATGCATGACGCCAGTGCCGGGAATAAGATGGAGGGAGAAGAGAGAGATGGATGGGATGAAAGAGAACTTGTCGAACAAAGAATGGTGACTGGAGATTCATGAAGAAGTCGAAAAAGCAGTAGAGCGGGGCGACTCGAACGGAAGGATGTATAAGAAGTCCCGGAAATCCCGATTTCTAGTGATTAAATGGAGTGAGTGTGTGAGATCAATGTGAGAAGTGAGTTAGGCTAAGGTATCTATCTACAGAAAAATCGTAGTTACATCGGGTCACTGCATTGATATTAGTAACCCGCTCGCCCAGCGCAGCCCATTACATAGCGCAATACGCGATACGAGTAGGTCCCTGCCCAGCGATCGCCTAACAGCCGTCGTACTCAAGTTTAACTAACCACAGCACAGTACGATCCTAAAGACATACGAAGCTGTTTAATACACCTAGCAGTTCCACCGGTACGGAGAAATAATGGACGAGCTTTCTCTCCTCCAAAAAGAGATCTCCGATCTCACTAATATCTTATCCTTCATCACGAAGACGGCTATAGATTTGGAGGGACAGGTTAACAGGCTACACATCTCTGAGCCGCCGCGCTCTGGCAGTCGTGAACTCGACCTTGAGAAAGAGGGCCCGGATGTGGATGAAGCCGAATTTGAAGTTCCAGTCGCTAGTGGAGGTGCAGAAATCGATGCCATGAAACGAAAGACCTTGGATCGCCTGGCTGAAGTCTTAGCTCGGTTTAAAACGATTAAAAGCACCCGGATAAAGAAGGAGCGAAATTCTGATGCCAAACACGTTGCTAGTGTGATCATGGTGGAGGATACGGAGGCCAAGTCTGTCACATTCCTCTGCAGCAAGAATGAAGGGCTCGATACCGTTGACATGCGTTTCTTAAAAAAATTAGAGGAATTGCTTCAGAACATATTGAATGGCAAGAGAACCCTTTTTCTTCTGTGGACGAAAACGGTATTTTCAACTATATCTAACAACGGATGGGCAGGATCATGCTCAGGGGGTGGACAAACAGAATCAGTCGACCAAGTATATGATACAATATTTGATCATTTACAATCCCGCGTAAAATATTACTCTACGATGATTTGTGGAGCCATTAGAAAGGCTAAAGGAATCAGTGAGCTCCCCAAGATGCTCACAAGCCCAAACCTCCAGCAAGAATTCCTCCGCGTCACATCAAGGGAATGGCAAGACAACCATGGTCTCCACTTTAATTTTCGACTCGGTGGGATAGGAGAAGAATCTATTTCCGATAAAGCTGTGGACTGCTTATCTGACCTAGAAGAGGAGACTCTTGTCCAGGAGGTATACAGTGAATTTCGATATATCTTTGGGAATGGTGTCAACCAAGTCCCACAAATCCCCACGAAGAATCTTCTGAAGAAAGTCTACCGCATTGTGCGGCATCCCCGCCAGCGACCTGCGCTAAAAGGTCTTCTCAGGCAGGCATTCCATGATAATAAACGACTGTTCAAGCAGGCGTGGACCTCTTTGCTGTATTTGACTCGGATTTTCTTTGCGGCGGTTACCTTCGTGGATTTTGCAACCAAGTTGAACTTCACATGCATTAGGTTTCAGCAGGTCCCAGCAGTGGAAGCTTTCAGGCCTCAGAATTCGGACAGCAGATGCCCAACTGAAGTTCTAGAGTCTCTTGGTCACTCTTCTCTACCTCAAAACTGGAGGGACTTCTTCCAAATTCCGGAAAAGGTCGCGGACTTCATTACACTATCACGCTCGACAAGAACGGTTCATGGAGAGATTCAGCTCATTATCTATACCGAAGACCTTATGCATGCGCATGAAAACCTCACCGGTAAAGTCTTTCCTTATATTGGATGCAGTAGGAAGTGCTGTTTCTTCTGTGAGCTCTTTCGCATAGGCCATGGGACCTTCCAGGCGCGCGGCACACATCTGACCCTTTTTCCGTTATGGGCGTTGCCGCACACGTTTCCATTGCAATCACTTCAGGTCTTGCGTCAGTTCTCGATACTCCTCAGAGATAACTTGCGAGGCATTCTCAATATGCCGTATCCTCCTCCTCGGAGAGATCTGCTGCAGCAATCATCAGCAGCATTATCCACAGCACAAACTGTACAAAGAGAAGCACCGATATTTTCTACTATGTCACAGACGATGACGTATGTTCGTTCTGATCAGCTTAAGCTTAGATACATAGATACTAAGACCTTACAGAAGAATGATGCTCGGCCCTGGTGGAGTTAGCGCTTCAGAGCATCAAATCGAGTTTCTTCCTTCATTGGAGGAACCTGGATATGCTATTCTGATGGGTGGACCCGAGAGGCGGGGAGTCGCATCTGTACCCATAGAGGAGGCTGAAATATTCAAAACCAATCACGAGAGAAGAACATCTGCGTTGGAAAAGATGGACGAGATGCCACCTACCGAATGCTTGAGCCGGAAACTATGCCGGTATTGTCGCAAAATCGCAACATACAAGTGCTCAGCTTGTTGGACATACTACTGCTCCAAAACTTGCCAAAAACGACACTGGATGCACCACGTCTTCACATGCAGGGTGCCAGGCCGGCCAAATGACGCGGATTTTCTCAAACGGGCCATTCGAATAGCCACGAGAGACATTAACGCTAAAAATCAAGAAGGGCTTAACAAAGCCATGCTTTATCTGCTCGCAGATGACCACATCTGCAGCAGCTTCGGATTCAACAACTGCAAGACTGCGCTAGAGGTACTGGACCTTACTTGTCTCTACGGCACCATGTTTTCCAAAATCGGTCATGCCGTTAGTGTTTTACAGAAGCATCTAGAATCCGGCAGTCTCCGCAAATTCGTGGAGCAATTTTGCCAATTTGAACGACACCTTGCGCAAATCACCAACAGTGATGAATGTCCCTGTGTGACTTGGTTTCTGGATTGTCTGTCTCCAGAGTCATTCATCATTCCCAACAGGGACAAGGCGACTTATGATATCTGGGTTACCGCAATGGCTGATACTATCGAGTCTCTTGGCTTAACATATCGGCTTGAAAATGGATACAAGCTCAATGAATCCCAGGTAGATGTTTTCAGCCTTTATCTAGCGATCCAGCCAAACATCCGGCTAATCCCCGATATATATTCTTCGTCTTGGCTTAAATTCGGTTTCTGTTACTGCAAGTCATTCTCACAACGGGCGGAACTTGCTCGACAATACTTGCTACTGGCATCATCTAATGCAACTTTCGACGACATCGTCTCCGCGTACGAAAAATCATCTCTGGCTGACTTAATGCGTACTCACGGGGTCGACATCTCTAAATTGGAGATACAAGGGGTTCGACTTCATAGGCCGCCTCCATGCGAGTACAGTGTCTACCGACTCATGATAGGGGTTGAGCACGCATTGTCAGGGCGATTTTGTAGCTGTTTCAGGGTATATGCAGGTCGTGATTGCCACGCCTATTCTGAGACACACATCGATCGAGAGTCTGGTACAAACTTTGGGTTCCACCTGGCAAGCAGTTGGGAAAGATGGCAGCTTTTGAATTTCTACAAACACTTATTCCACTTACCAGGCTTCGACCCTCGTTGCATGGCAGAGGCCACGGAAGATCTCGATCCTGGAAAATTGGAAATCTACCTCGATACCCTTGTCCCCGACATGAGAAGGAAGATATTCGATAGGAACCGAACAAACATCATGTTTCCAAGGCTAAAGAATAGGCTACGAGGTAGTGCCGCAGGCGGACAAAATATCCCCCACTTCCATCTCCCATGCGATTGCAAAGAGCATGATGTTATAGGACCATCGGGTATCTCTCGTTTGCGACTTCACGCCAACATAATTAGCTAAAGCCAGCTACCTATCTTATCCTACCTATCCTATCACATCTGTATCGCGGGAACAAAGTTGGTTGAATTTCAACAGGGATGCCATAGTAGTTCATCAGTGTCTAGAAACGCCACCCCACATGGTGTCTCAATAACAGATAACTCTGTACCCGGGGTATAACGATTTAGCTGCGAATCCATTTAAACTCCAATACTTAATGCGTATCGCACTTACAGTACTTGCCTAACCCAGCAAGTAAATTTCATTGCAAGACGATAATATTGATGCCTTTCCTCAGTTACAGGGCCACCCCAGATGTCAAAAAACTGTCAAAAAAATCAGCTCCACTTGCCCGATTTAGCGATACACCTCTTATACATTATGATATATATTTTACTAGTAAACATTATAGATTTTAAATACCTTTTTATATATAAATTATTAGTAATGCATATGTAAGGCTTTTTTATATATATTTTAACTCACTAACTATTAAATTTATAAGAAATTTATAGAAAAAAAAAAGGTACTATAGTAATCCTAGCAAGATTTAAAGTAAAATAAGCTATAATTCTGCTTAAAAATAGTTCTAATATTATATATACTAAACTAGCGGAAAAGTTATATAGTAGAAGGTAAGGGAGGGGGAGAGGAGGGCAAGAGCAAGGGATATATATTAGAAAATCTACAATGTAGCTTAAATTTAGTGCACTAAAGCGTAGATGTATTATATTCTAAAATAAGTAAAATTATAGGCTAAATTTACTAGATTTTAGAATCCAGTGCACTGTATTTAGAACATTCTAAATCAGGTAATCAGGTGATTTTTGACGCGTTTTTGACATCTAGGGTGGCCCTGTAACCACTGAAAACCATAATATGGAGAGAGTAGCGAGAGAAAAAAAACAAAAGAAAAAAAAGTAAAGTGAGAAGACAAAAAAGTTACAACATAACATAAAAACAGCTCTCCAAAGGAAAAACGAACCGAAACCGAAAACCAAAAACCATTCCCCCCCCCCTCCATCAAACCTTACCTACCTACAGTACTCTACCTACCTACCTAGCCTAAATAAATTTCACATACATACATACACCCCCCCCCCCCCCCCCAAAAAAAAATCCTCCTTATCCCATACTCATACTCATACCCCATCTTAACAATCAATTCCGTCTCTGGGGAAAGAGAGAGAGAGAGAGAATTCCCCGAATGCTCTCACAAACACTATTTTCTTCTCCCCCCCCCTCCCCCCTAATGAATGTCTAACAAAAACACCAAGGTTTTATCGTGAATTGTAATTTTACATTTTAATACACACATAGATAGTTATACAGAAAGAGCAGAGTTAGTTAAACTCATGGGGCAAACGGAGAGACAAGACATTGTTGTTTGTTTTTTTTTACAAGTCCAACTCATCGCCATAATCCATCTGCTTCTTCCTCCCCTTCCTCCCACCGCTCCCTCTAATCTTCCTATCGGAGCTATATCTCCCCGTGTTCTTGACGCTCGGTCTTGCCTCTCCGTCGTCGTCGATGCCGACCTCGATGGTAACCTTCTTGGGCGCCTTGATCCGCCTTCCCTTCTTGTCGAACTCGTCTCTAGGACGACCGAGCCGTACGGTTCTCTCGAGACGCGTCTTTGCGCCGAGCGCCCAGAGATCGCCCCATTGCGCTTTCCGCGCGTCGCGGAAGGCTTGTTTGGAGAAGGATTTGGGCACGGTCCAGCGTTCGATGGTGGCCGAGGGGGTGCAGACGTCGAGGATGATGTGGCCGCGGCGTTTGATGGCTGGGAGGATGAGGCGGGGGAGGGTAAGGGGGTTGACGTCTTGGGTGGTGAGGAACTCGTCCTCCGACTTCCATTCGTAGCCTTCGAGGGCTGCGGCTGTTGTTGCTTCGTCTTGGACGATGCCTTTGCCGACGACGTCGTGTTCGGGGAGGCGTTGGTCGCGTCCGCGCTGGACGGCGAGGTAGCTGAATTGTACGTCGTCGTGATTGCGGTCTGTGGCTCGGAGGATGCGTTGGAGATAGGGAGGTCGGATGAAGCGTTGGCTGAAGTAGCAGAAGTCTTTTCGACCTGCACTTATGCCAGGGGATTTGTACATTGGACACTGGCCGTGGTTCGTACAAGGTGCAATAATCATACCAGTCTCCTTCTCAATGAACCTCGTGTTTTCCTCCGGGGTAGATGCCTGCTTCTCCACAGGTACTTCGGTTGTCGTGGAATAGGGGGAAGAAATGTGTTTTTCCAAAAGAAGCTCGCGAGCAGCAGCAACGACTTCAAAACCACGTGGCAACCCCTTCTCCACAAGTATCAACACACCACCCTTGGGGTTCAGCAACGACCAGTACTTCTCCACCTGCTCTTTGCGCAAATATTCCTGCTTCAAGGGCCAAAGAGTGTGAGGTGCAATGATCAAGTCGTAGAGCTTCCGCGGCTGTTGCTGATTGAGCTCGTCTTCTGGGACCACAGTTTCAGGCAATCGAGGAATGAAGGTCGTGTTCTCCAGCAAGCGGCTAGCGCGATGCCGAAGGGTATCTGAACCTGCTAAGACGGTTGCTTTTCCAAGCGGGGCATTGCTGTGTGACGAAGCACCTGAATCTTCGTGCATGCGGGCCCATTCAGCTTTCAGGATTTCATGCCATGCGAGAACGCCAACACCACCGGCACCAGCATCCAAGACCGAACCACCCTTCTTGATATTCAAGATTTGATCTATCCATGATGAACCCAGTCTTCGCCTGACTTCTACAAGCGCACTTGTAACGCTTGCATAGGTACCCGGCTGGACCGAGGCCAAATATGCATCAGCCTCGATATTGCCCATGTCTGATTGTGACGGATCGAGGGGTATGGGTTGTTGTTTATGGCCCAGGCGCGCGGGGGGTGTCCTAGCAGAATGTGGCAAGCCGTATCCACCAAAGATGCGATTAGCAGATTCAGCTAGATGCTTGTGATTCGCTCGGGTCAAGAGACTCGCGGTCGGGTCGACAAGAGTTTCCTTAGGTAGGAATACGGTGGAAGGCGAGGGCTTGGATCGGCCTGCGATAGTCAACGGGTGCGCCCGTATGAAACCGTCGTCTTCGTCCTCTTCGACGTCCTCCGCTTCGCCTTCCCTCAGCGCAATCCTGGTCTTCTCGTATATTTCATCGTGATAATTCTGCGATTTTTGCTCTTGCAGCTCCTCCCATTGTTCGTCCGTCATATATTCGGTGTCATCTTCTTCCGCTTCGAATTCTTCGGGCTCATTTGAATATTCCACCTCTTCTAACTCGCCATCTTCGTTTTTCCTTAAGAGAACAGTAGTTCCATCTGGAAGTTCTTGCTCAATTATCTCCTCCTCGCCCTCTTCCAATTCCTCAGACTCTTCAACTGGCTCTACGAGTATCGCAGGGCCGTATAACCTCTCGTAAACAACGTATTCCTCTTCCGACAGATGTCCCCGTGGTAAAGAGTCACCAAATGTCTGTCTCGCTCTCCGCGCATTTGCCTCAACGGATAAACGATCGCTCGGTGTAAGGGGCACGGAAGAGTCGTCCGATGGTGGTGTCGATGTAGCTTGATCTCGAGTTTCTTGGTCGCGATTTGTCGTGTTGACGAATGTTCTTCGTTGCTGGAGGCCGTGTTCAAGAGGGATGCTCGTACGGGGGATTCTTAGACCTCGCGACAGTGAGGCGCGCGCTCGATTGGCCGCATTGGGGGACTGTAGTGCTAAGACGTTCAGTCGGCAGCACAGGCATACCGATTGAAATCCCCTCCCCCTGAACATCTTCGCGATCGGATGTGGTTGTGGTGTTCATGGACAGCGGCCAGAAAAGTTGCCTCTATCCATGCGCAACCGTCCAGAATACGCTAGTCTATTTCCGGTATAGCTGCTCACTCCTGCCGACGCTCAGTATTGCCACCACCAATCGTATTTGGTCGATTTCACATCACTTCAATGCGGGTCATCTAAGAGCATGATGGGTGGCATAAAGCTTCTATTGAGGAGAGTCATTAAGATAACGCAAACAAAAAAACCCAAACTCCCATCTGCCTCATCGCTATGATGGCATGCTATCCCCTCAACATCTCTGGGAGCAGGCCTTTATTCAGGCCTTTCCTCAACGATATCAAATGTTCCAGCCGCCCGTCATTGCAACCGTCCCCTTACTTCGCACAATGTGTATGCCAGCCTTCCACAATAATTGCAATTTAGTTGTATTCGTCCCCATAATTTCTCAGACCTCCCCACAAGCTGGCAGACCAAGTCACGAAGGAAGGGAACGCACGGAGGGATAGGAAATACAAAAACTAAAGGAAAAGACACGGGGGGAGGGGGATTACAGATGGAAACAACGCAATAACCAGATCAATCGGGAACTGTCCTCGGCCCTTGTTTGCAGTCTGGATAGTACTTTTGACCTATGCTCGTGATGGTGAGAATGTATGCCGGTCGTAGTGCTGTTATCCGAGAAAGAAACACCGTAGGATTAAACCCAGAACAAACGCGCAAAGTTGCCGAAAACGCGGAGGCCATGGCAGATCGAAACACGAGAGAATCGTAGCCAGGTCCTATCAAGGGAATTCGACAAACAAAGCCGGTGTGATGATCGAGGGAACGGCTGCCGTCCAAAAAGTAACAGGACGGCGGTGCCGCATTTCCCAAGGGTTGAGCTCAGTGGAATCAAGTATGAACCACTTCCGCTAAAGAGATTAAAGATGATGATGTACCGAAAGCCGCATCAAGTTTCAGTAGCCGCCAGATGCATACTGATCACCGCCACGCTTATTGGATGAACGAAGTTGCCTGAACAACAAACAAGAGGTTAGTAAGGTCTGTAGACAATCCCCCGCGCCTGAGCGTTATGCACGAACACTAAACGCAGAGGAGAGGAGTCCTTACTAGGATCAGGCTTGTCGAACTCACATTCCGGTGCCTTCTTGACGCGCATTGACAGGACCACGCTTGGTAGGAGCCGCGGTGCCGGCGTTGGCGGCGGCAGTGATGGTGACATGGCGACCGCGACCATTCTTGTCATCATCCTCACCCTGACCCTGATTTCCGGCAGCCTGAGCGATGGCTTGGGCGTTCTTCTGGTACTTGTAGACAGTCCAGTCGAAGACGTAGTCGTACTGGAAGCCTTCGCGGACGAACAGATCACGGAAGATCTTGCGGAGGTAAGAGTAATCGGGCTTGTCGTCGAAGCGAAGCGAGCGAGTATAGTTGAGGTAGATGGCGAACTCGTTAGGGAAGCCACGGCAAAGGACCTCGGTGGGGGTGGTCATCTTCTTCTCCATGATGCGGTCGTACTTCTGCTTCTTGGTGGCAGCCTTCAAACCCTGCCAGGGGAGGGAACCGCGGCAGAAGTAGAGCATGACATATCCAAGGGACTCCATGTCGTCACGGCGAGATTGTTCTACAACGATTAGTGTCATACAAAGGACAGGGCAAAATGAGCATCACTTACCGACGCCCAAGTGAGTGTTGATAGAGGCATAACGAGCGGTACCAGTCAAGTTCTTATTCTCACGGTAGGGGATGTGGAAGTGAGTCTTGGGGTCACGATACTTCTTGGCCAAACCGAAATCGATGACGTTGACCTGGTTGCCACGCTTGCCAATGCCCATGAGAAAGTTGTCGGGCTTGATATCACGGTGAATGAAAGATTTGGCGTGGATGTACTCGATACGGGAGATGAGCTGGTCGGCGAGGAGGAGCACGGTCTTCAATGAGAACTTGCGGTTGCAGAAGTTGAAGAGATCTTCCAAACTAGGACCGAGCAAGTCGAGGACCATGGCATTGTAGTCGCACTCGGTGCCGAACCAACGGACAAAGGGGATACCAACGCCTCCGGCGAGGGACTTGTAGACACGAGCCTCATACTCCAACTGGGGGTGCTTGGCCTTGACGCTCTCGAGCTTGATAGCGATCTCTTCGCCAGAGATGATGTTGGTACCTGGGGTGAAGGTCAGCTGGGGATGCACAACAAGTTGGATTCTCGCAGTGAGCATGCCTACCGAGGTAAATGTCTCCGAAACTACCGCTTCCAATTTTACGGCCGATTCTGTACTTGTTTCCGACGCGGAGATCCTGCTACAGTCAGTTCCCAGGTTCGGCTAGAATGGGGCGGAGAGGCGCCGCGAGCGGAGCGGGGTCGAGGCGTACCATTGTCGTCATGGTTGAGGAGCGTTCAACCTAAAGGAGGTTGACCTGGAGCAAGGCAAAGGTGGGTAGAGCAGTGGGAAGCGAGTTGCTGGGGTGGTTGTAAATGGGGGGTGAGGAGGAGTGTGGGTGAGGTTCAGCCTGTTTCGGGAATACCGGTCAGTATAAGGCGTTGTGCCAACAAGGCGGTGTAAGCGGACTAGTATAGCCGGGCAATGGAATGAAGAAGCGTGTAGCGGACGTGATGGACACGCTCGAGAGACAGGCGGCAGGGTAAAAAGCAAACAAAGAGCGAGCCGTGACTAGGTAGGTGAGGTCGCAGGGTGTCGTGTCAACTTACAGGGCGTGGTGATCAAAGGCAACGGAAGAAGCCCAACGGAAAGCGGCACCTGGGTTGGGGGGGTGGAAGAAGGGACAAGAAAAGGTTTGTCGGAGAGGCGACAGAGTAAAAGAGGCGGCTGCACGCAAGGGGGGTCAGCAAAGAGCCTCGTGGAGATCGATCACTCAAAGGACGAGTGTCGTGGATTGTTGTTGTAGGAGAGAGGAGGATGGGGAAGTGGTGGGTGAAGAGAGGCTTTGGCTCTGGCTTTGCAATGCAATGGGCTGGAAGTGGCAGTGGGCCGGGCTGGGCTGGGCTGGGATATGGTCACGTGGAGGCACTATGCTAAACGCAGCGCGCCTTCAGAGCCCAAGAGTCGGTGTACGCAGTAAGCACCCAAGAATAACCTCCGCCATCCATGTGCCTAACCGTATTGTATCAATTAACTTGTGTAGTTATTAACATTGACCGCATCCAAACAATAGTTAAGTAACTACAGTACATAACCTAGTTCCGCTACTCCCTCATGCCAACCGACTCCTATTACTCTCCGGCCCATTCCATTGATTTGTACAGTAGTACTTACTACCACTTACTAGTACCTGTATCCACCCAGCGCGCCACCCAATTCATTTACCGAGTTGCGTGCGGCCTTTTACTTTGTCGACCACGCTTGACCGCTTGCTCAAAATGCCGCAGGCCGTTTCAGACGTGTTGTAGTCAAATGATGGCCCGGGTCAGCTGTCTTTACTTTTTACTGTAAGTACTTCAGCTGAGCTCTCCGCTGTCCCTCACCTGCCTTGCCTTGACCATGTACATGGTCCCCCCTTTATGCGGCGCCTGTCTTACCCGTCAAAGCCCTTCTGCTCCTTCTCCGTTGCTAAGTAACTTATGTACTGTACATACTTTTACTATGTAGTCACTGTACTTGGTCCCGCGTACATGCGCATGTACTTACATATTGCATACATACAGTAGGGTCCCCCACATAAAATGCCGTGCAACTTCAGGTCTGCCGACCCGGTACACCACTGCGTGCAATAATGACATGCAGTCATCTATCGGTATTCTTCTTCAAGTTAATGTTTGATGCGCTTCGGTACACCTCAAAATGTCATGCCAAATCTCCCCACAAAACTCTCCCCTTTGTTGCTTTCTCCCCTATCCTAGAAGCAATTGAAACTTGGCCGCAACATTGTTCCCACTTCCGCCCTCTCTCTCGCTAGGTCTACCTAGGGGTCCCGGGTGGAATGTGCCTCCCTTTACCCCTGTGCCCCTCGCTTCGGGGATATCCTCGCTCCACCTTCATTTACTTTTTGTTCCCGAAGTGACTCCACATTGCCATCCACGGGCCCCGAGGGGCATAATTTTGCGTGCCCAACGGCTTCTTCGCAGCCATTAATTGCCTCACGGTGCCTGGTGTGGATGGGTTCGCCCAAGGCTCTGGATCCGTCGCAACCCTTTATCCCGCAGAATTCAACGGCCGGACGGACATGCAATCGGAATTCAATGTGAATGGCACTCCACACAACACCCGGTGGGTGAACAAGGTTCGCCGAACCTACCTCCAGTCTCCAGCCACACCCGCTCTCCATCTCGAAAAGGAATAAGGTTTTTAGCCCTGTTCTACATGCATGTTTCTAGAAGGTGGAAGCTTTTGCCAAAAGCAACTACGACAGGTGGTTGCCCAGTTAACATGGTGAGACTGTGTTTAAGCTTGTTCTTGACTTCACACGTTGTTCCCATTCATTGACGTTACTGCTTGTATTATAATATGTACAGTGGAATAATATATTAGATCCATAACGGTTGATAAACTGCATCTTCTTGTCTCACACCATATCTCACAGTAAGGTCCATGCTGATTAAGCCTTCTCTTCGCCTCTTCCGGATGGCTCGCGCAACGAGTCTGGAGTAGCATTCAGTTCCTCGGTGTATTGGGTCTCGTCGTCTTCATCCTTGATGCCAGTGACCTTGGTGACGATGATAGCGGCGAAGGTGTCACAACTGACATTGACAGCGGTACGGAAACGATCCAAGAACCAATCGATGGCCACGACAACGGCGTACATGCCCGTGATCGGAACTCCGACACTTTGAGCAATCATGACCGTGAGAACCAAACTGGAGCTGGGAATTGGAGTCGTTCCGATCGAAGCGAGGGTGGAGAGCAAGACAACAATGATATAGTCGGTCACACCTAGAGTGATGCCTTGGGTAGCGGCCATGAAGACGACGACAATGGGGAAGTAAATCGCAGTTCCGTCCATGTTGATCAAACAACCGAGAGGAACCGCAAATTTAGTGACAGTGACAGGCACGCCACGCTCCAGGACGCATCGAATGGTGACAGGCAACGTAGCAGCGGAGGAAGCAGTTCCCCAGGCAGTGATCCACGCAGGACTGCACTTTATCCACATGGTATATGGGTTCTTTCGGGTGAAGGCAAAGAAAATAGCAGGAATGATAATGAACAGATGAAGCACCATTCCAGCCAAGGTTCCTCCGATCAGAATGCCAAGATTCAGTCCGATTTCAGCAATGTCGAGTCGGAAGAGATTGGGCATAATCAGATGGAAGACACCAATCGGCGCAAGGTAGATCAGGACGGTGATGATGCGCATGATCATGACCTCAACCTCTTCTACTGCACGCATAAGTGCACCGCCTGGCTTGATCACGTAACCGATAACGACAGCAGTCACAAGTACTGCCAACAAGCTGTCCGTAGCAAGAGCGTCGACGATGTTGCTTGGGATGAGGGATTCGAACATGTCGACTACCACATCATGGACAGCAAATTCCTTCCTCTCATCGATTGTCTCCTGGTCGTCCTCGTCCACCTTCAATTGGTCTCCGCTGACAGGCTGCATCAACTTGGACCAAACGAGACCAACGAGGATACAAGAGTGGGCGACAGCAATGATGGTGGTGATGACATAGTAACCGATAGTCCAACGGGCGAGTTTGCCGGCTTTCCCACCACCCTGGGTCATCTTGCGGAGACGTTGAATTGCCATGATCATAGCAGTTACAATCATAGGAAGCACTGTCATGAGTTAGAATTTATACATAGCATACAAAAGAGTATTGACATACCAACAGCTCGAAGAGCGCGGAGCCATAGAGTACCTGGGATTGCAGTTATGGCAATGGCGGCTGGGTGGACCTCCTCAACTTGAGTGGTTACGATCAAACCAATGGCAATGGCCAAAAGTGCGGCAAAGATGATCTGCCAAACTGATCCTGGCTCCTTCACCCGCTGCCAGAAGGTCTTCTTCTCCTCTGGTTGCTGAGCTGCGTACATAGGGTCGTCCATCCCAGGTCCCGCAGGAACAGGTTCGTTGGATGGCGTACTTGATAGATCATCCCGACGCCTCGTGGTCTCAGTGATCTGGTCTGCTTCACCCATTGTGCTGATAATCCTGTTTGAGAGAGTGCAAGAAGAATCAAAACCAAACAAACAGAAGAATTAAGAACCCAGGAACGGTTTCGAAGAGCAGGCCAAAGACGAGAACCAGGCTACTGGGAACATCGTAACCCAGCATGCATCTTATACACCGATGCCTCTTGGTATTCGCCCTGTGCCACTCCCATGATAAGTCGATAACAGTCTTGAGGGACCATCGCTATCATGGCTTGGAAGGCAATCAATCACCGAGGCTTATGCTTGGAATCCCATTGGCAATTTGGCAACCTCAACTCTCCTGGAAGGTTGTTAGAGTGCTCAAGCAAATCTGCGTTCCGAGTTCCGACTGAGCATCGGTCTTGGTACCTTGACACTTGGAAACGTAAGCCGTGCTCACACGCTAACACTCCGTTTGCCGTTTTCCCAACTAACGATAATCATCTTGGTCTTCTTTGGAGCGGGGAAGTTCATCGAATGAGAGCAGAGATGGAAATCGCGCGCGTGCTAACATTCATTCTTCGTGTGTTCGGTGCTTGCTTGGCTGGTGGAGACGAGCGCCTGGGCGAAGGCCTTGCCACTCGCGTAGCCTGGAAGCTGAAAAAGAAATGTCTGGATCGTTTGTTTGCCTGGAAATTGGCAAGTTGGTTCACTGATAAAGGCGTAATGATTACTTGTGAGTGGTGTAAAGGAAGCTTGGGAGCGTGAGCAGAGGGATTGATAGATGCGGTTCTGGACATGCATGTGGTCGCTTATTTCCAAATACAGGTAACGTTGGCTTACCTACGCAGGACTCGACATGCCAAAACAACAATATACCCCAGTGACATTCAAAGTTAAATCAGGGGAAAAAAAAATTCAGGAGCAGTTTCTGTACTTGTTAGTCTAGACCTTTGGTAAAAATTTGCCGTGGATCACTTCCACTTTTCTTGGTGCAATCATTGATCCTAAATTATCCATCAGGCCGACCGCAAGTAATATCCAATCCTTAAACACCCCGATTCTCATCCCTAGAAAGTAGCTAGATTCTACGAAGAAAATATGAGCATCAACTGTGCACGGATATGAAAAGGAAGCAGCCGCCATTAGGTTCAGATTGCTAAAGACGTTCCTAATATACGAAGGGGCTAATGATTTCCGTTTGCTAGTTTGTAAGAGTTACGCTCCGGTAGGCCAACTTCACCAATTGCCCATGAGTCGACATTTATCTCCAAGGTACGAAATAGGCGGACAACCGCACTATTGAGTCTGACCTTATTTGGTTCAATCCAGAGGCTCTTCGATCAAATCCAAGCGTATATCAATTCGTTTCTTCGAAAGGTGAGTCTGGTTTTTTCTTGTCCTACATACCGTTCCTCCACCACCGTTGCTATACAAGTCCCATTATTCCAAACTTCATTCCCAATGTAGCCATCGTTCAGATCAACCTGCGATGTGTGCATAACACAATAGAATCGTTTTTTACAACCAAATTCGTTTACCAGAGAAGTCTTACAGATATTCGAGATACTTATACAATTCTGACCGTCGTAGACATACCATTCAAAAAGACTTTAAGTAGTGATATGTAACATCTCCATATTGTCCCACTCACTCTGTCCAAGGAAACCATCTAGCTCCTATGCTGCCCACATTGCCCTGCATCTCCAAAGAACATTGATATTGAATATAAGATTTGTTGAGAGCACCAAGGATCCAGACAATTCTAGAGTTGTAGGATTTGGATTCATCGCACATACCTCGCCATCTAAATGGTTGCGCTCACTCGGACACTTAAAAGCATTTGTTTAAAAAAAGTTTTGATAGGGAAGTGAGAACCATGAATTCAAGATGTCGAATTGATGTGTATTTCAATGAAAGTAATCGATGGTCTGGGTGTGATTCAAGGGTAGACCCAGAGCTATTTGTCCAGAGATTGAACATCTCTTGACAGAGTAGTGGAGACAAAAAAAAAGGTCCAATAGTGGCAGCTTATAGTCGTAATTGTAAAATTAAGTGTTGACCTGCATTCAGATGGCCGGACAGATGGACGACTCCTGTGTGAATGTACATTCACGCAGGTTACTGACAGATAAACACGACATTACCACCAATGCACTGCGGAACATCATTTGTCACATACCGCAATCACTCGAGCGACATGCGAGAAACACATATAAAACATTTGTCCGAGCAAGTGATCATTTGTCTTTGAGTCTATATCCACAACCCCCCGCTTCATCCTCATCGCCATGCGCACAGCTATTGTACATTGCCCGCCACGCTGCTCATATTCCACCCCCAGGATATCAAATCACGCAGATCGTCGAAATTAATGGCTCGCAGGCTTGTTCTTGTAGAGCGGGTTTCGCGGGTCGTTCTTGTGCTCCTCGGCTGTGTTGAAGTAATCCATCAGCAAAACCATCCAAAATACGAGTTTTACAAGGTCCGAACCGAATGGGCCGTAATCAATGGATGGAGAGGAAAGAGGGGGTACTAACCGGTCATCATGGCGTTGGCAGCAGAGTTGACTCCGTAGAGGATGACGAGGCCTACAGTATTCCCGTTAGCCGCGCTCTGCCATCTCAACATCTCTTGTTGCTCCAATTGCATGTCCCATAGCTTCCCAAGCTATTAAATCGTTCTCAAATTATTCAATTATTCGCGTGCGACGTACCGGAGACGTAGAAAGGCCACATGGGGCGGGCTACAATTCACGTTGGGTTAGCAGCTGTCCACGACTATTGCGGGCTCCCCGAGCGGGGATCGACGGCCAATTGACATACCAACAGCGCCGTTGAACTTCTTGCCGAGGAGACCAGACATGTTGACGAGTGATGGAGT
This sequence comes from Periconia macrospinosa, assembly GCA_003073855.1. Classification (NCBI taxonomy): domain Eukaryota; kingdom Fungi; phylum Ascomycota; class Dothideomycetes; order Pleosporales; family Periconiaceae; genus Periconia; species Periconia macrospinosa. Next base: position 161,507 of record KZ805369.1, read on the forward strand.
GGTTTTGGATGGGTGGATTGCGGTTTCGGTGATGGAAGGTTGAGCTTGAACCTGAACGGCGGTCTCCCGAGAACTTCGCGCGCCAAGGCGGCGGAGCCGAAGTATCGCCGGGTTTGTTAGATGGTGCACCAACGCGCGGGGTGTGCGTGTAAACAACACGAATTGGCATTATCAACCAAACGTGGAAACAGCATTATTTACTCCGGAATCCGATCAAAACGCAAATTCTCGGTTTGAGAAGTCAGGTTGGACCAAAATGGCTCTGGAAGGCTGTGTGTCGTCGCTGCGCAGCAGCATGCAGCTCCTCGATTCCTCCATAAACATTCTCGACGAAGGCGTAAACGATTTCCCCCGCCTAGCCAAAGTCCTCCAAACAACCAGAGTACGCTCTTCCCCCCTCTCCTCCAGTCTCTCAATTCTATAAACCCCTCCAAACCCTCAATCACTAAACCATCTCTCAACCTCAACCAACTCACAACTAACAAAACAACCCACAGCATTTCGAACTAATCTCCGAACCCGACCTCCACCAAGCGCAATCAACCCTCCTCTCCGAAATCCGCCCAGAAGTCGAATCCCTCCTCCTCCGCGTGCAAAACTACCTCGACAAGCTCGAACGCCGCGAGCAATCCTTAATTGCAAAGTGCGATCTCAACGAAGGTCGTCTGGGCTCCACTTCCTCGGAATCGGCGTTCGCGACCTCAGGCGGGCGAGGGGCGAGTGGAGGCACGGGAGCAGGAGGAAGTGGGAAGGCACTGAGCGCGATCCAGGAAATGAAGTATAAACAGTTGAGGGCGAAGAAGCAGCGGCTTAGTTACTCGGTGGAGACGCTGGAGTTGCAGGCTAAACAACGGGAGAGGCAGTTGAGGATGAGTATGGCGGCGCCGCAGCAGTTTTATGATGATTGATTGCTGTTTTCAGTGGTAGCCTTTGGATGGATGGGGGGTGGAAATCACCTCGAACTTTCTTGTTCTGAGAATTGGAATTGATGGGAGGTCGTAGCAATATTGCGTACGAAGGGAAAAGAGGGGCGTTTTGCTTTTTTTGAGATACCCGATAGAAATACATGATGAACATGATGAAGATAAAAACTCCATCCCTTCCACCTTTCCTTACCACCAAAAGTCCAGTTACATGGAAACGACGACACACATTCCTTCTCCCATCTATCCCACCCATATCTTCAAACCCACGACTACACAAAATCGGTTTAGCCTCAACTACACATGATTCACTGCGTAGAGGATCCAAACGTCTCTAAACGACACCCCCCACACAGTTTCTTAAAACTACCCTATACGATAAACATATACACACTCTCCCCTATTCCCCCTCCAACCCCAACCAAAACACCATTTACACCTCTCACCCATCCCATCCTTCTCTATCCAACACTCTACCTCCCTCCCTCCCTGCGCCCCTTCCCTAAACAGCAAAAAAAAAAAAAAAAAAAAAAAAAAAACCATAAAACAATTTGAACAAAACCCAAGATCCACTATACAACCACCACCACGAACCCCCCTCCCCCCTTCCTTCCTTCCCTGCCCTACCCTCTCCCTCCCACTCCTGAAATTTCCGCCGGTACTACTACTACAAATGTTCACAACTTAACCCCTAATTCAATAAAGTAACCAATGTTTTTTTAAAAATGCTACGCCAAAACGTGGGATCATTGGTTGGTTGGTGGTGTCTTTGATATGTACCTTATGTTTAAGTTTAACTGTCTTTTTAATTCCTCCCTATATACATATAACTAGATAGCTACTATCCAACAAAAGATCTACCTATACCAAAACCTCTTACCAAAGCCCCACCCCCCCCAATTTCTTATCTAAAATAAGCATCACAACGCACCCTTTTTATATAAAAACTAAAAACCTCTACCTAACAAATCTAAAAATTACAAAAAGTAGTTATAGGGTAGGGCGGATAAGAATAAACCTATTATTAAATTACATCTAAACTCTACCTTTTAGTAAATTTTATACTATATATGCTACTAATAGTAAGGGTCGCTACTTTTTATTTATAGTTACTTACTTATATACTTTAACTGCTATTAACGCTTAACCGCTACGCTACTTTTCTACTAGGTATGTATAAGAGGAGACAGGGTATATAGAGAGATAGATAGATAGATAAATAGATACATAGATAAGATAAAATATAAAAATAGGATAGTAATACCCAGGAACATAGGGAACAAAAAGGTAGGTAATAATAATAATAATAATATAAGCATATATACATGTTAAGTAAGTAAGCACAGTCTACACGGGGAAAGGGGAGGGGGGAATGGTATAAAAGGTAGGTAGATAAGTAAATAGTTAACCTACATAGGGTGTATAGTGTAAAGGAGACGGGGGTAAGGAATATCAATATAGTTAAGTTTTTTTTAAATAAAGGGATAGAGGGGGGCGGGAGGGAAATAGTTTAGGGGTTTTTGAAGGTGGTAGGAATTAAAGGAAAGGAAAGGAAAGGGGGAAAAAAAAGGGGGGGGGGGGGGATATGGGAATGGGCCGGACGGACTCTTCCTTTTTACTTATGTTAATGTCTTTTTTGTTCTACATAGGTAAGATTGAAGCCGGACAGGACAGAGCGAGAGACAGAGACGAAAAGGAAATAGGACGCAGAAAAAGAAAAAACTACGTATCCAAGTTTCTCACTCCTACTCAAGCACACCCAACCACAGACAGCACGGATTTGGGGGAGAAGATGATCATAACTTCATCTCGTTGTGAAGAAGGGGGAAAAAAGATGATCTTCGGTGCGCAACGCGTAATATCAAACGCCCTTGATGCGTCGTGCAAAACAAGTGATAAAACGTTACTGTACATGGACACTTTTTCACCGCCAGCTCACGCACGCACGCACGCATGGATCTGACGTGTGGTGTACGGATCTCTCGGCCAAAAGACGTTTTGAAAGGAGTTTTGGAACGGGGGGCAGGGGGGGTGATTTTCCTAAATCCTTGCGAATGATAGACATACTCACCGCCGGCTCTGTGGCAAAGCACAATACCACTTATAGGGGGGCTAGGGGAGAGAGAGAGAGAGAGAAGCTATAGGCATAGCTCGGATGTCTCCGAATGGTCATGTGTCTACTAGTTTCTGTTTCACGAATTGGAAATGGGGGGAATGTGTGCCCTACGCACGCACATGTCGTTCGGGGTTAACCAAGCCGAGGTTTCCCTGCAGAGGGAGAGAGAGAGAGAGAGAGTAGTAGCCTCAAACCTCCGATCCGACCACACACGTAAGACCCAACGCTCCTCGTTCCTGCGTACGCGCGCGCGCGGTGTGTTGTGAGCGGTGAAAGAATGAGGCGAATAACAAACCGTTGAGAGTAGATAGCGTGCACAAGTGTGCAACTGCTACCTTTGATCCGTACGCGTGACATTCAGAACTTTTCCACCGAGTCTTCTTTTTCTGGAAAGATCTGGAGGGGCTAAGAGATGCCGATCGAAGAGTTGCATTTTCTTGTACAGTAGAGAAAGGGTTCCGATTCGTTGGGATATCTGGGGAATTCTGACTCGGCACCCTCGGATACGAATGTGATGTACCCAGGCGCGCGGTTAGTTGTCTAGCAGGGATTTGGTAGAAGAGCCAGTAGGATGTTAGAAACGAGGAAAGTTGGACGTATTTACTTGAGCGGTGACAGGTGATTCGTTGTGGTTGGTATATGTCGTAGTGGCCGTTGGATCCATACATTTAGCTGTGTGTACAAAGGGTACGTGCACAGCTGCATCGCGAGAATCCCATGTGTACAAGGCAGGGGCGTAGGAAGAAAGCTTGGTTGTAGAGAATTCGAGAGGTGTGGGTACGGTGTATTCGCATTGACCTGCTGTGATATTCGGCCGTTTTGCTGTGCGATGATGTCACGTCGGTGGGATTGTGGTGTAGCTTGTCGTGTTTACAGCGCATCTCTCCATTGTGGGGAGCTTGCTTGGCAGTTGGGCGTGAAGAGGAACGGCATTTGGGTAAGCGTGGCGGAACTTCGGCTAGCAACCTGCAAAACCACTGGATGAAACGGCAAGATTATATTTGGAAATGATGTAACGTCGATACCTATCCAGTGCCTTGTGTGCAGGTGAGTGTGCAGTGTACTTTGGAGGAGAAAGCATAGGGGAGGTTGTACTGGAGCAGGAGGCCTATAAACATAGGTGGGATTCCATGCAGGGACTATTTTCCAGGACGATTCTTCGAATGCACGGGGAATGAGCAACGGCTACAGATGTTGCTCATTCCTCTTCTAAAGGGGTTGGGCTGCAACTTGCAAGGCGGACTGCCAGACTAAGGCCACTGCAGTCTGTAATCGGCACCGAGCCAGGGATATCCCAAAGGCGTGCCATGATACGGAAAGGATTTGGTGAATGCACCACTGAATGCAGGGACTTGATAGTGAAGGGACCCCGAAACCTTAACCAAGAGACGGTGGCCATGGTCTGTGGTTTGGCCATCGGATATAGGTTGTGCCGGAACCGGAAGTTGGATCTCAGAAGGTGTCGAAGACAAGATCCGTGAGGGTCCAACTCGTGTTCGGTTGCGATATAATTGGACATTGGCGTGGACAAGGGCAAAGGCTTGGATGGAGAGAGGGCAAGGGTGTTCGCTATTCGCTCTCTTGCGAGATGGTGGTCGTCGCACGGTCCACTATGAGGCGGCTCGCCTCGAACGTCAAGCAGCTCGTCTGAACCCCACGAAAGTGCACGATAATGGCGGTGAGACAATGCTGGGCAGCGCAAAGCCGAAGCAGGCCTTGCCTTTGACCAGGAGTGCAGCACCATGACCCCAACGGGTAGCGGCAGGAAGGTTCTCGTTGCTGTTACTTTGGAAGGAGAAGGTATGCAGAGGAAGGATTTGCCATGGAAGCGGTTAGGGTGATGCTCCTGGCAATCACAAGACGGCGGGGAATGTGTGTGCAGCGAGCTGGGAAGCATGGCTGCTCATCAATCAAATGCCACGATGTCGAGAAGTTGGTGTTGCGGGGCAATGCAATCTCACCGCTTGGTCGAATAGGGAAAGTGGGGTGGCATAGGATTTCTCATCGTCGACCACGGTATATGGGAAAATCAAGGTGGTGGTTGCATGGCACAAAGCAGTCGTTCGCATACAGTAACTACTGTACATGGAGAGCACGCAGATTTTAAAATGTTGGTCGACATGCTTTCATGTGGATGGTGCGTCCATGGATAGGAGCGAGAGCACAACCTCCTGTCGGACTACCTGCAAATGCAATCGTCTTTGGTTGGAGTCACGGCAGGATAGGACAGGCGTTGGACTCTGGAGGTTGGAGCGTGGAGGTCGAATGAGGTGTGGGAGATATCCCTGCACACGTCTGCTACCATAACGCTAGCGGCCAAAGAAAAGTCCGTGCACGAAGGATGAAGGGTCCATTCGCTTACAAGCCCCGCGATAGCCGCACAAGGAAATGTTTGGTGATGTGATGAGATACACAGTCTACAGATAACTACAGTAACTTTGACATGTATTGGGGTATAGCGGTTCCATGACCAATCGTCAGCTGAGCTACGCCTTTCTCCCTCGCGCACTTTGGCTGTACGATGCGGTACTGTACTGTGAATGCATTTGCAATCTGCAGACATCAGGGTGTCGAGGTGCGGCATCAAGGTGTCGAATCTGATAGTGATACATAGATGGGCAGGGGCTCAGGTGACTGCGACGACGAGCAGAGCTGGTGTGGCACGAATGGGTTGAGAAGGACGTCACGAACACGATCATGTTCGCAGCAGTGGTGGCTCTGGTGGGTCGACACGTTCTTCTGTCGCGGCCAAAGGTGCTGGCTGGCTGGGAGAGTCCAAGAGAGCACACCATGGCGTCAGGCGAGTTGCTTGCTTGCTTGCAGCCTCAAGCCCTGTCGCCGGCCCACATTGGCCACTACCGGAGGGGCTTAAATTTGATGTTGCTAGTGTTTGGTGCCCCCTGCTCGTGCGGGTGCCACTGCCAGGCCACTGAGGCCAGGCCAGGGAATACTCTGCCTGGTCTATTGAACCCTCCGGTCGGCCCCATGGAAGATGGAAGCCACTCCGAAAAAGACGTCCTGTTGTCTTTTGAGCTTCTGGTCTGGTCTGGTCCACGAGGGCCCGGCGACCGTCACAGGTAGCAAAGGGAGCCGTCGTCTCCTTGGGCTCGATTATTCATCGGCCTGCATTTGGGAGCCATCGATCGTGATACTGTATGCCTATGTCCAACTATCGTCAACGGCGAGCATCAACAACAATCACGATAGTGTCTGTAGGGGGGTGGGCTTAGCGCTGAATATCGCTTGGCGCCCGGGTGCCATTGGCAGATGATCTCCGCGATTTGGTGCAAATGCGCCATCTTTGCTCTGCCCTTTGCTGCAACACCAGCCCCTCGCGGCCCTTTTGTTTCTTGTCCTTCACACCATGATTCCATGGCAGGCAGTCAGATACCGTTAGCGACCGTGGAGTGGACCGTGGATCATGATGGAATGAGTGCATGCAATAGTAGGTAGTAGCCCGACTGGCTATACAGTATTCATGCTCGTGGGTACTGACACTGTACGGTACCTGCTAGCCGCCTGTGTCGTGACTGCCATTTGACTGGCTCCTGGTTCCGACCGGCAGCCTAACTGGGAAGTGACTCCTGCTCTTACTGGAGGCTCAGGTAACGTTGGGTAGGTACGTACAGGTAGTCTGTACGGTGTACGGTTGCCCTCAGTGTGTGCGTGTGTGTGGCCAATATCATATGATTTACCAATATCTCATTTCCCAAATGTCGAATCTCGACGCTCGAATCCGACGATAAACAGCCGACGGGCTTCTGCCTTTCTTTGTTGACTTGACTTGAACCTAAACCGCACCCCCCCGGTCTCTCCTGTCTCGCCGCAGTCCACAGGCGCCGTTCCCGTGCGGTTTGGCCATTTATTTTTTTCGACCGTCTGTCAGTCGCGGTTCGTGCTTGTGCGTGTGCCGCTGCAGCTTCCGGGGTCATCGCACCCTGGCCCTGCCCGCGCTGCTTTGGATACGAAGCTACCTGACCAGTGGGCTGTTTTTGCCTACGCCGGCCGCTCATAACACGGCCAACCCGCTGATTTTTTTGCCCTTCCTCTACTTTGGTCCCTTTACCAAGGCCCAGAGGAGGGACTCAAGGTATGTGCCTCTGACTCGCCCCTAGCCTCTTCACCTGTTTGTCCATCGTCGTCGCCGCCAGCTGCCAAGTCATAGCCTCCTCTGTCCATCAACAACAACCCGCTCCTCACCTCTCCTCTCCCCTTGACGCTCCATTCTGCACTCCTCTGCCAAAACCTTCATACCCACTGCACCTCTTTCACTATGCAGCTACTAACCGTCTCAAAAGTTCCCTAGGCCACCCGGGCCATCCACGAGCAACCGCGCCCCAGGCATAATACACTTCCTCCCCCAACTGCCTCACTACCGTCTGCAACCACGCGGCCTCCTCTCTCCCTCCCTCTCCCTCTCCCTCTCCAGCCCGTCTCCCCACCCCTCCGTGGCTGCTCCTACTCCATCACCCCCTACTTTTTCTCGAGCCCTGTATGCGATCGGCCGTTTTCTAAGCGGGAATCATGGATACAGAGGATGGGCAGGTTTTCATAAAGGTGCGCCAATTCTTTTTTGTCTTTGGCGGGGTACCGCCCTGCACCCATCACACAGAACCCCATGCGACATACACATTCCACATGCCCTTTGAGCGTACATGTACCCATCATACCCGAAGAACCGTCATCCCATTGTGCTTGTGCTATTTATTTAGTACCCTTCACCATCAACCGTTTTGCTAACAAGCCTTCTAGAACCTTGCATATTTTGTTCGAACCCACGAAAAGGCCCTCGCAAATGCCCTTCAGCTCCAGCGACAAGCCCCTCGCCGGGCCTCTGTCACTACACCTACCTCGCCTACAACGACTTCGAATGCGACCTCCTCCTCGACTTCGAGCGTCTGGGCCACTGCCCTCTCCCTCCCCTCGCTCACCTTCACATCCCAGGCCATCAAACCTGCGAAGCTCACCCTTACACCGCACCATCTCTTCTACCTCCTATCGCGTTTTGAAGACTTGAATATCTCTGTGGGGCCTATGAACGTACGCTTGGAGAATATCCATACTGACGTCTCGCCCACTAATTATGTCTCGTTCCTCAGCAACGCACAGCGCAACAAGACCAGGGCCTCAGACCGTGATTCAATCCACTCAGTCTCTAGCATTCGCAGTGTGATGTCTGGCATGTCTTCTCTTTGGTCCTCTCTCCGTCTCTCCTCCAACAGTGCATCCAAGATGGAAAAACAGAAAGCGCAGCTCCAGGAGGATCTCAAGTACTTGTACTCTGCCTTCACCAAGATCCCGTGTTTGAGACTTGCTCCAGATCACAAGGCCCGCCTGATTTCTGGCTACGAAGAGTTCCCCTTTGACAGTGCCGTGCCTCTCCATGCGTTCAAGAATGTCACTGCACTTGAGATTTACGATGTTGACTTTCGCCAATTCTATGGTTGGGATCGTCTCGCTGAGAATCTGCGTAGTCTCACGGTCAAACGAGCAGGTGTAGATGATCCCGCCGACCTCCTCATCAACATTGTCCTGGACGATGTGGACAAAAGGCGGCGGCGTTCGGCCAAAGCACCCAGCTCCCCTCCAGGTCCTTGGCCTGCCGGGAGCCCCACGCCAAAGCATGCTCAACTGGCACGCTCAGACTCCCCTCCCATGTCCCCCACAGCATCTGGAAAACAGAGTGTAAGCCCCAGGAATTCTACTTTCATGAGGGAAGGCTCTAAGCTCCCCTCGCACAACCGCCAGCGTAGTACATCGCCTACAAGGCCTGTCAGTTCTCGCCACGGACACAGTCAGACCCATGGCAGGAGCAGTGCGACTACTGTCCGCCGGTCTTCTGGTAGCTCCGCATCCAGCGTTCGCTCGACAACACCTCGTGCAAGCTCTTCGAATCTGCTGTCCATGGGTTGGTTCCCTTCCACTAAATGGCGTTTTCTAAAGCATTTGAGTCTGGCTGATAACGCACTTACGAACATCTCGCCTTCCAGTTTGGCACCTCTGGCCGAGACCTTGCAATCGCTGGACATTTCAGCTAACCTCTTTACTGAGATACCTGACAGTCTCGCGACTTTGTCTTGCCTTCGCGCGCTTAACTTGTCCAACTGTATGATTGAAAGCCTGCACTCCTTGGGTCGAAATCCATTACCCGCTATCACGACGCTGAACCTCCGGTCAAATCGATTGACATCTCTGGCTGGAATTGAGCGATTGCTATCTCTGGAGCGTGTAGACCTCAGAGACAATAAGCTTACGGACCCTACAGAAGTGGCCCGACTTACTGTTGTACCCAACATGACCGATATCTACGTTCATCGGAACCCATTCTGCAAGTCCTATAGCGCTTATAGGGTCACAATCTTCAACCTTTTCCGGAAAACACCAGGCTACACAGTCGATGTCACGATTGATGCTACAGCACCGAATAGTAGCGAAAGGAAGCAGCTCATCGACAGAGTACCGGAGCTGCCTGGCGTACCTATCGTCAAGCCACCCCCTGAAGATGATATTCCAGCGCCTGCGGCTCCGCCAAAGGTTGTGAAAGCTATCGATGCCACTGAGGATGCTCAACGCGCTTCGTTGCACCGCACCAAGAGTGCTAAAAGCGGATCTCAGCGGAAGAAGAAGGTGCCTAAGCGAAGAGTGGTTGAGCTCAGCCAGAATGAGGCGGTGCAGCCGGTTAAGACTGACTCACCTGCTGTCTCTACTGTTACCCCGAATCCTGAAGCATCCGCACCTGAAACGGGTACGCTCGAGTCCACGAAGAGTGGTGTCCCCCTAGAAAATACCACTCGATTGGACGCGCCGAAGGATGTGGTCTCGACATTTGGTGACCCGTCGAAAAACGTTCCACCTATCGATACCACACTCAATGGGCAGTCAGCTCGCGAGTTCGATGTTAGTGGCGATCTTTATAAGAAGAAGATTGAAGCTCTTCGCCAAGATTTTGGAAATACATGGCTTAGTGCTCTCGGGGACGAAAGCTGGGATGCAAAAAACGTGACCAGTTTCCCTCCGGAACAAGGCTTCCCACCCGCTCTACGACCGGCTCTACCTCGCACACCTAGCCAGGGCATTGTCTCTGGACGGACTCTTGGTTGATTCCTACAATTCTTTTGCGATACCCCATGTTTGCTTCTTTCCATGTTCTGGCAAATCTGCCCTGGATGTGTTGAGCGTAGACTTTATTGTTTGAGTTCTTTTTTTTTGCTGCCTTTTTTTCTTCTTCATTTTTCCATTATCACTTGTGTTTTACAGGGCGTCCGTCGGATGTGATTTCCAGGCAACAAGGGTCGACGCTTGTTGTATCGATAGTTCTCTCCTCTTATTCGTACTGGGTGGGGCGGCATTTTGTCTCAAAAGAAGCTCTTGCTTGCATTTCCTGTTTGCATCTTCTCTTTCATTTCCTTGAAAGATCCGGCATCTTTCCCCTTGTTACGATTTTCTTGTATCATACTCATTTCTTCGGCGTTTTTGTTTGAGCGGATTGATTTTTCTTTCTTCTTTCTTACTTTTTTCTTTTTTCTTTTCTTTTCTCGCATACGATGGTTGCAACGGCCTATTCAATCTGATGATGAGGGTTCTGGGTAGGGGTGAAGGAAGGTAGTGTTCATACTCCAAAAGAGGGGAAGCTGCGTAATGAAAGATTGAGGGAGCATGGTGCCTTTTGATATTCCAAGCCTGCGTGAAATGAACCGTTACACTACTTGTATTTGTCCGACTAATTTGTTCTTTATTTTTAGAGCAAACTGTGACGATTTAAACTTTTGTGTGTGAGGCTTGGGCAATAGTGCAATGTTTCGAAACACGACGTGAACGAATGAGACAGGGCGGGGGCACGAGCCGGTAGAGGCTGTAGATGAATATATTCGCTTGATGATGTATTAGCATGTATTGGGGATGCACGGATTCAGATTGGGCGCAGCTATAGTGGAACGTATACAAGAACACTTTTTAGTGTTTCAAGTTTTGAATGCAGTAGTTAGTGGGAACGAAAAGGTTGATTGGTTCTGTGGTGTGCAGTCAGGGCGACTAGTCTAGAGGTACTAGCAGTCGGGCGGATGACAAAGAGCAACCGTATGCGCCGACGGAAAAAGAAAAGAGAAAATGGGCAAGTCGCCAACAGACAGCAAGCAGGCTGGATGGGCCGGCTTGTTTTGCTTGGGCTGAGAGCGGGCGGTGGACTGGTGCCTAAGGGGGTTCCCATGAGACAGACGGGCGCGGTGGGAACGAGCGCAGAGTAAGCGGGGATCCAAAGCCTAGAATGCGAAATGTTTTGGGACAAGTTACTGCAGTGTTTCAGGACTAAGGCGGGGAATGCGGATTGAGGATTGAGGAGGTACTGTGAGTAACTATGTAACTGCATGTACTACTACTGGGCGATGAAAGGAAAAAAGGTCCAAAGTGGCAATTGTGCGGGATTGGATGGTACTCGAGGCGTATGCGTATGCGTATGTAGGTAAGCGATAATTCGCGGCATTGGTAGGTAGAATAGCCGTTGGCACGGGCGTGCAATGGGCAATGGGTAACGGAGCTGATGTGTTGAAGGGGCCAGGATGGAACGATGAGACAGGATGCTAGCGGGCTGTTAGCAGGCAAGATTTGTCGTAGCGCCAAAGGCAAGACTTGACGCTGGCCGATTCTTCTGTTCCGTTTCCAAGGCCAGAGAAAAAAAAACAGACGTGCACGATTCAGTTTCTTCCGCTTGCAATAACAAACAACCGACTTGCTTCCCAACAGTTGTTGATGTCCACTTGGCTCTGTTTGCCCTTTGAACCACAGCACCAGCACCAGCGCCCAGTTCGGCCTAGCTTTGACGCGTTTCTTGGCAACGCCGCTCAAACCAAGCGAAGGAAAGACTTCACCTCAGCGTCTGCCTCTGCCTCTGCACAGCACAAGCACAGCACCCCATCGACCCTCTCCCAGTTTCTGCTCAACCAAACACAGCTTTTGCTCCCTCTGCCTGGCCATCCCATCCAGAGTCTCTCCAGCCCATCCGCATCTTTAGTGCCCACCATTGCAACTTACCCCCGTCCGAGTCTCTCAAGGCGGTGAAGTCACATCCCACTCATCCTCGTCCACAACAGCGCCTCCCACCTCGACCCCTCCGTGCGCGTCCGCCTCTCCACCACCGGACTGCCCCAGGTACCCTCTTGTTGACCTCTGCAATTGATCGTTGCCCCCCTCCAGCTGCTACAGAAGTCGCGTGATTCCCGCCGCTCCCTTCTGCCCTTCCCGGAGGCCTTCGCGCCAAATTCCACACCACGCGAGCATAGCTACATAATTTCTCAGAAGCCAGCGTATTACACAAGAGGTACTTTGCATTTCCCTTGTTGTGGCTGCTAACAAGGACACATCACCCTCTTGACGCCCAGTCAGCTCGGTTGCGTCACTTCGCGCTACCCAAAGCCTCATATCATAACATCGTCTCCTTACTAACTTGGTACCACCCCCAGGGAACACACCACAAGTCTTTCGCGTCGACTCTCCCCTCCCTCCTGCCACCGCGCGCGAGGTGATTCCTTGCCAATAAGGCCACCCTCAACACCCTTCCCCTCCGAGCTACTCGCACCCCGTAGCCATGGCCGAAACCGAGGTGGATCTCGACTCTATTATAGATAGGCTTCTGGAGGTTAGAGGAAGCAGGCCTGGAAAGCAGGTCCAGCTGTTGGAGACAGAGATAAGATACCTGTGCACCAAGGCTCGCGAAATTTTCATTTCACAGCCTATCTTGCTCGAGCTTGAGGCGCCGATAAAGGTCAGTCCATGCTGTTGATTCGTGTTTTTTTTTTATTTTGCCGAGTAAACAACAGGCTAACATATATGCATACATTAGATTTGCGGTGACATCCACGGGCAATACTATGACCTCCTGCGCCTGTTCGAATACGGCGGATTTCCACCCGAAGCGAACTATCTTTTCCTCGGTGATTATGTCGATCGTGGCAAGCAGTCTCTCGAAACCATCTGCCTTTTGCTAGCATACAAGATCAAATACCCTGAGAACTTCTTCGTCCTCCGAGGCAACCACGAGTGCGCTTCCATCAACCGTATCTACGGTTTCTACGATGAGTGCAAGCGGAGGTACAACATCAAGCTGTGGAAGACTTTCACTGATTGCTTCAATTGCTTGCCCATTGCTGCCATCATTGACGAGAAGATCTTCACCATGCACGGTGGTCTGAGCCCTGACCTGAACTCTATGGAGCAGATCAGGCGTGTCATGAGGCCGACTGATGTAAGTCTTGGCCCATCTATTTTCGAGGCGGTTACGTCTCTTGACCTTCGCTTATCTGTCCTTTTTAGATTCCCGATTGCGGTTTGCTCTGTGATCTGCTGTGGTCGGATCCTGACAAAGACATTACTGGCTGGAGCGAAAACGATCGAGGTGTCAGCTTTACATTCGGGCCGGATGTCGTATCTCGTTTCTTGCAGAAGCATGATATGGACCTTATCTGCCGAGCTCACCAGGTTGTGGAAGATGGCTACGAGTTTTTCTCGAAACGCCAACTCGTCACGCTGTTCAGCGCTCCCAACTACTGCGGTGAATTCGACAATGCTGGTGCAATGATGAGCGTCGATGAAAGCTTGCTTTGCTCATTCCAGGTAAGTTCACACACACCTCCAACCCTAGTCTTTTTTTTCTTTCGCAAAGGCTAACAAATCCTAGATCTTGAAACCTGCAGAGAAGAAACAAAAGTACGTTCCCAGTCTCGGCGGCGGTCGACACATGTCACCTCGCAAAAAGGCTTAACTGTAATCCACCACATGACTCAATGAATCTTTACGAACTTCCCGTGCAGCAGGTTTGGGCGTCGATAGACGGTTCTATATTGTTAAGCCCTCCGACACCGATGCCGAAATAATTTTGCGACTTCTTCCCCGCATCCATCGATATAATTCCCCACTTTCCTTTTTCGGCACTCGACCCTTTCGATACTCGTATGCCACCGCTCTTCGGCTCCATCTCTACGTATACGCTATCGACGGAAATGAATGCTACGAATTCGCTTATTCTACTGCATTGGCATACTGGCGTCCAGGATGGTCTGTACTTTGCTCGCTGATGAAAAGAGGCGGGTCTCAAGTTCAAGTGTTCAAGACTATCTTGCATTAACGGCGGTATTTTCTCCGGTCGAACCACACAAAAAAGACACGAAGAATAGCAACGGTTAGGAGTACAGTGGCAGCTTGTCATGTATACTTCGATTTTCATACGTACGTCGAGTCGGAATCTACCAGGGTCAGGGCCAAGGAAGGCTCGCAGAGAAGAACTGTCAAAACATGGATGCGCGGGGTGTGAGTGGCCCTTTGGTTTCCGGGGCGGTCTATATGGTCGTTGGTCCGCCAATGCCTCACGTCTGTCGTTTTCATCCCCTTGCCCTCTTTCTTTGCTCCTCTCTTTTCCTATTGTGTTTTTTCCTCTTGTTTTGCTGTGTTTGGACGATGATGGGGGTGCCCGGGGGTCTCTGGATTCGTATATCGTCAACATAGGCCGTTGTCATCATCGGTGTTGAAGGGGGTTGGGGGGAATTTCCCTCCCTCTCTTATTGATGGCCTCGCTCGGGTTCGCGGTAGGACGGGCCAAACCTCCTCCCTTTTTTTTTTTCTTTCCCTTTTTCCGTTGGCGGTGGGGGGCGATGATGTACGTTTATGGGATCCCAGAGTAGGCTAGGGTAGTGTCCAACCAGTTCGATTATTGAAAACAAAAAAAAAAAAAAAAAAAAAAGGGTCCTCAAGTCATGCTATATGTGCACACGCGGGTGGGTGGGTTACTATAATAACTATGTGACCTAATCCAAACACCACCCCGTTTAACGCGTTTGTTCGTTTGTTGGTTATAGCTTACCAACCACAACCAACCCCCATATCTCTCCTTCAACTTTTCTTATCCATCCCATCTATCTTTAATGGATTCAGTCAGCCATTACACTCAAGCCATTACATTTCATTTCCTTTCTTCTGCTTTCTTGTTTCCTTTCTCCCCCCCCCCTTTTTTTTTACGCCGGACAACTCCACTCCACACCCATCCATCCGTCCATCCATCTACCCATTCACCGTAAACTGTAAGGAAACTAGTAATCTCATTCGTTTCGTCCCATTTATTCCATCACACAGTTCCTTTTTTCCTTTCCTTTACCAATACCCCTTTGTCCCGTGTTTCGTATCTTGTGTGTCCCTCAATTCGTTTTCTGAGAGCTTATATGTATGTACTTAAGTACTCACTACATACATACACCGAGTCGAAAACGAAAGATATATATACACATACATAGACGGACGGACGGACACATAGAGAGAGAGAGAGAGTATATCATCCCTCAAGCAAACAAAAAAAAAGAGAAAAAAAAGGATGCCAACGGGGGTTTTTTTTGTGTGCTAAATACTTAATTCTCAATTCATTCTTCCTTTACTTCCTTCCTTCCCTCCCTCTCATCTCCAAAACACTCCCTCCCTTCAAAATTTCTCCAAAACTTCTCCTTTCCCCCTTGCCCCCCCCAACTCCCTCCCTTCAAAATTTCTCCAAAACTTCTCCTTTCCCCCTTGCCCCC